>JAAAKL020003573.1:2059-22821 GCA_010016065.2 Carybdea cf. marsupialis auct. non (Linnaeus, 1758)
GTGGAAAACCGGGGGGGTCGAATGGGAAGAACTGGATGCCACGGGCTCCCCCCCCCTTTGGTAATTAAATGGAAGACCCCCCTTCCCCCCTTCCCCCCCCCCCCCCCCCCCCCCATACACTTTTTTCCCTCTTAGTCTGGCACCACCACTGTCAACTAATCTTCCGGTGCAAGTTGGGCACAAAACAGATAAGATGGCTTCCTGCTGCAGACTTGGCTTTTCTTTGTCATTGTCATTGTATTAGAACAACTTACTTTTTGGACCAAATTAAGTCACCCAAAAAGGCTAAAAAATTAGACTTGTACGAAGATACAGTGTTAATAAGTTGTCGTAATTGGCAATAACTCTTAGAGACCGATATAAAAAACTACTCGTCTAAGTTCAAATCATGTTTTCTTCATCACCACAACTGAGCAACACAACTTTAAATCATTGCTGCCGCTAAACAGTCATTGGTACCTTCCTGGATAGAAAGAAGGGTAGTTTTTCCAAAGATTATAGTCAGAAATCTAGCAAAACACAAGAAAGGGATGTCTATTTCTAGAACCATTTGTTTTCTAGACGTCTCTTAACAGCAGAGAGGTCACACATGTAAGTTACCTAAATCCTCTCTTTAAAAAATTGCCAATATTTTGGAAGGAGATAAAGGCAACTTACAGATTTCAAAGTTTAAGTTTGAGCCTCGTTTTGATTTAGTTGCTAAAATATTGACTTTGGTGTAATTTGGTCCGATGGAGTAATAATACCCGAAAAATTATCTTATTCCATTTTTCCTCAAAAACTAACTTCATATTACCGAAATTAAGCATACATAAATTAAATGTGATTCTGGGAGAATTCTGCTGCAAGGAGATATTTTTTCAGTGGTTGAGAAATGGTGCCTATTCTTCATGCCCTTTTGACCATGAACATCTTTTGATAGTGTCACCTACCACGTAATCATTTTGCTTCACTGTTACCCCAGTATTCTTTTCATTTATAAATACAAATAAAGGTTTCCTCCTCTGAATGTTATAGTTCTTTAATAAGTGAAATACTTCTTCTTTTCTTTGAAGGTTCTCCCATCGGAAAATAAAATGAGGGAAAGACAAAAGTTCTTCTTGGTGTTAGACACGAGTATGACAGTTGTAGCATTATTGTATATATCAATGGGCTTCTTTGGATACCTTACATTTGGAGAAGAGATTAAAGGAAGCGTTACCCTTAATCTTCCCAAGGAACCGTAAGTAAATAAAGCAATGAAATCTCTCTGTGAACAGTTAAGAGAGTATTCAGATGTATAGCTTTTACTAAATTGTAATGAGCGCCTCTCTCAATTCTTGGTAGCTCTAGGGGAACTCGCTGGCAGCGCTTACAGATCGTCCACAATAATGACCATAAGGCTTGCTGTTGCCACGATGTATTTATCTGAGATCTATGACAGCGCTTATAGATCTCAGAGCTCTGTCCCACACACACACACACACACACACACACACCATAAATTACAATACGCTGAACATTTATACTAAACTACTACAGCCTATCAAATTACAAATAAGACAGGAAGTGGAGGGTGATTGGTTAGGAAAATATCTGGGTGTTGTTAGTAGATTCGTGTTTACTATTGGTTAATGGTTACGCTACGTGTCATTTCCATTGCGATATTATTTCTTGATAGTGGTAAGAGTATTACTGTAACCATATTTGTTTCTTTGGCTTAGTCGCATACTAGGCTTCTCTAAAAGAATGATATTGATCTTTGATTGAACCATTGCAAACATGAGCGAAAACGTACCTTTGTCTCATTCTTCTTCTTCTTCGGGTGCCATATCAATTGACATCGGCGACCAAATGTCTGTTGTAACACGCCGTGAAAACTTGTTGTCTCATTCATACTACATTATCATTATATTTATTATTATTATTATTATTATTATTATCGTTTGCAGTTTATTGTTACTATTTTTTCTATTATTTGGTCTTTTAAGTCACAGCAAACAAGAACAAGAAAAATAAATCAATTACCCAAGGGAGAATGTGATACAGGTTCAATGAAGACAGTTTAATTCCTAAACTCATGTGTGAAAAGTACTTGCTTGCTGGAATTTACCTATTTCAGTTGGTTGAGCGCACACCGCGGGCACGTGGGACACGTGTTCGAATCCCGTTGATAACATGCTCTTTATTTCTCTGGTATTTTTCAAAACTTTAAAATTTTATCTTCTCAAAAAAGCTTCGTAAATTTAAAGGGGATTTAAGCGGAATGATGCGTTGGATGGCATCCCTTCGATGGTCAAACAACGTGGCGAGTCGAGCTGGATGTCAATGTCTACTGAGGTAATATAAGGAATTTGCTTCGCGACCAAAGAAGTAGAGTAACGTATCAGTGGAATTTACTTGTTTGGTAGAGTGCACGCGGCAGATCCTTTGATCCTGGGTTGCAATGCTGTTCGTGAAATATCCCCTATCCCCCTAAAATCTTTTCAAACTGATCATTTCAAACTCTCTCTTCTCCAAAACACTTTTTACGGAAGTACAAAAATTAGTTAACCTCTTATTGTTTACTAAGTTCCCTGTAGGCTATGTGCAGGACCTTGGGGAATCTTTTACCAATAAACTGCCGCATTTCTTGAGCCCTATAATTCCTTACAATATTTCATATACTTTTTGAAGTTGTGCTATAGTTGAAAAGAAGTTGATTGACTGCTGTCAGAGGTCATACGAATGCCACTGTCTTTTTAGCGTCAACCTAATTTTGGCAAAGGGCTAAGAATAACTCTTGCCTTAAGTTAGACATTGACTACTTCCACCCGGTGTTGCTGGCACTCACTTCACCAAGCACATAATGATGAAAGATAGAGTGAGCTTTAGCATCTTTACCTCAAATCCGGGTGTAGTAAGAACTTTTTGCCTTTGCTAAATTTGCGCTTGCTTCGGATTTCGTGAGCAATAACTTGAGAGTAGCATTTTTTGGTTCGGAGATCTTAGTAGAGGTGAAAAATTTTGTAATATTTCAAACCTTAGAAATAGTTTATAAAAAGCAAGTAGAAAAATTATCAGCTCTTTAGTCACTGGAAAATTTTGCTTCCTGATGTTCCCCCTTGCAGCGTACAACAGCATTTATTTGGGAGCTCGTTAATTTTAAACAAAAGCACCGGCGAAAGGGAGGGATTAAATACCTAACACTGGGTGAGCATAAACCTAATTACCGGTCATAAAAATACTTTTAATAGCTTTACAGACGACAAAATTTAAATTTGTAAAAACTTGAAAAAAGGTTTTCATGCCAATTAACAGGAGAACGTTTTTAGAAAAAAGCGACACAGGACTTGATTCCAGAATAAAACGTAGAAGTGATGCTTATGGTTAGCTCACTTGTGCCTATTTTTATATATTATGCTATTTTTTATGCTTCATTTCATGCTTCGTTTCATGGGAGACGGATGTGAGCCATAACTTAGTTTGCATGACGAAAAACGTCTTGGCGGCCGCTGCGGTCTTTGCGCATTAACGGGCACGCGTCGTGCGTCACGTATCAAGTTTAACCCCTTAAGTGTTTATGCTTCGTAATGATTCTTCAAAGTGTTCACAAGCGAGGAACATACAGAAAGTTTAAATTTCAATGTTTAAAAAGCAATTTCAAAGTGTGGAGCCTACGAAAAAGAAAGGTCATTCTCAAGGAACAACATGAAAAAAGCAAAATTTTTCAAATCTTATGTCTTTACATCCTAGAGACTAAATCGTCACCTTATTCATTGGTCTCCTCCAAGATGAAACTGCGTTCGTTGGGTCTTTCATTTCCGGCCAAGTTACCATATTAGTGGCGGACTAACCATTGAAAGGACTTAGATATTTTGATTAAACTATTGTTACGTTTAGAAAGAATTTTTTTTTTGAGTAAATACGTCTTATTTTACCCTATGAAATGAAATAGATGTGTCCTTTGTTATATAACTGGCCATTCAACTTAGCACCCCAGTAGTGCTGAATTGATAGGGGCACCCATGAAAAGCGGTGCTAAAGGAAACATTTCCAGTATCATACACTTACTTACAGAGAAAAATTGACGAAATTACAAAAGTTCATTTCTTTCGTTGAACAGCTCTTTAAAATGAGATCCATCAAACTTATCAAAAATGCAAAAATTAGCCAAAACAAATATGATAGGTAATTAGAAATTTAGGTTGACAGAAATCGTTCGATGTTACGCAAGGTCAGTAGATGTAACCATAATTTATCGCACGTGACGAATGATGCCTGTCACATGACACTTAATTAAGTAAATTCCATGGACAAGGCATCTCAACCTAAACTGCAATGATTGTGCTATTCTTTTTCTTTTTGTAGTACATAGTGTTTGCAGCAAAAATCTGATTCTATTTCATCTCCAACTTTCTTTCAGGTTTTACGTACTCGTGAAAGCTTCGTACACAGTTGCAATATTCTTATCATATTTCATACAGTTCTACGTTCCTATGCAAATTATAGTACCTGCTGTACAAAAAGGATCTAAGAGATATAAAAGAAGTATAGACGTATTTATGAGGACATCAATGGTCATTCTTACATGTAAGTAGCAAACATGTGTAAAGTTGAAATGGAATCTAATTAATTTTACACCATCCACTTCTCTCATATGATGTTCTTGATACAATTTATTGTAACACAACATTATGTATAGCTACCAAGGGTTATGCTTTTTGTCATGTTCTGTGTTAGGAAAAATGTAGTAACATGACAGTAGGGAGAAGGCGAGTTAGCCAATCCTCTAAATGAGAATTTCTGCTAGAAACTCGACATCTGATGACTATTCAACTGCGTAGTTAGCTCCGGGGGGAGCTGCTGGGGACTCCACTCAAACCGATGTAACACAGTACACTTACTACTGCACTCAGCTTAAAAATCATGCTTAGTTCCCCCTCCCCTCCCTTAAACTGAAATTGGGCTACATCCCTCACACAATTAACGACAGGATTTCTTTTCGTATAAACAAAGAGCGTTATCCTTATCAGCTCACCATTCTCCAAGCTGGCCTTATTTACCAATATGTAAAAAGGCCAATTGTACGTTAAGAAAAAAAATAGGTTTACAACATCAAGCCTTTTAAAATGTGTGGTTCACAAAGTTGTTCTATAATACCCTCCTACCCTATCAATCAATTAAGGAAATGTTCTCCTTCATGCCATACGATTTTATGCCTTCACTGTCTGGCAAAAATACTTGGCAAACAAATCTCTTATTAAACGAAACTTACGTTTCATACCACTGAGAAAATACTATTTGGCGAATTTTAATGGCCTCCCTTTTAGTTTTACTCTAAAATTTCCAAAGATTAAGTCCTCGAATAAAAAAGAAGACAGTCTGGTTGATCTTTGGAATCTTAGTGATGCTCCTTGTCTGTCATTCATATGATATATTTTAATACACCACCTGTGTTGGAGAAACTAAACTCGTAATAGACGCATAATCGTAGAAAGAGAGCGAAAGCAACACTCGTCTGAACTCAAGTCAACTAAGATAAATCTGATATCTTTAGGCAAAAACAGAGGACTGTATATACAAAGAGCAATAGATTTACAAAAGGAAATGACTAATTACGTACAGGAAATAGCTAATATTGGAAAACGAAAACGAGATAATGAAAGGGAGGCTAAGTTATAATTAACACGTAGCAAAATAACAAACAACCTGACGACACCCTCAGAGCCCACTATGAAGCGGCAACCGCAATAAGCAAGCTTTATCTTATCAGATTTATTTCAGGTCTGCAAATGTACTGATTAGTATAATAATTAGGCTATTCATCGCACATTGTAATATCCCTCTTATCTCTTATCCCTCTTATCCCTTTTCTTCTAATTCATGTCAGTTAGAACTTATCTAGTAATAAGAACTAGGTTGGAAATTAAACATTTACATGTCTATCAATGTCTACTCCTTATTTATAAATACAAGGGACCCAATTCTACTATATTATATTATTTTGATAGCAAGATACAAGTTTAACATTTTACTGCTTTAGAACCCAGTGAAAGAATTATTGGTATAATCGTTTTGGAGATATTTTAATAAAGGTATATTACCAAGTGTCCGCCTTGATTGGGAATCACTCAAAGATTTGCATTAGTAAAGCCATTATATAAATAAAACTCTGCGGTTTGATATCACCGAATAGGTTTGTGCCTCTGCTCATGCGATATTGTACGTGACCTATTACGTTGATGACACACGTGGCTAACATGCAAGCTACCGAGATACATCTGGATTTAACAAAATTGAAAAGGCACTCTTTAGGAGACATGCAAAGATCTACCAGCCACTCACCAATCAAATTACTTATTGAAAGGGGGTCGCATAAGTGGTAGGGGTAGGCATTTTTCAAATTTTCATAAAATGGAGGTCCATTGTGGTCGTGGTGGCTTTGGGGATTTTCCCTAGCAATTTCAGCCCTGTTTTGATTTATTATGAAAATGTCATAAAATTATTATTGCATTATTGCCATTATTGCATGAAATACGGGGTAAAAAATTAAAAATTTGCAATTTGACCACCCGAACTACAATTAGGCACAGAAGAGTAGCATCTAAAAACACATATGGCGCTTAATGACTGCAGTAAAACATCTGCTATCCTGTGGAGTCCCTCTACCTCAAGCGGAGCAGCACGCTCCCGATCGTCAGCACTGGCGAGTACTTGTGTTTCAAGTTGGCTCTACACACCGCACGGTGCTCGAGGATTAGTGAGTGAGTGTGAATAAAGTGACAAGGTTCTGGCAACAATGTTTCAATTTGTGTAAAGATTCTAGACTGTATAGAGTGACTAAAGATTGTCACTGAGCTGAAAAGAAGTGGCGAGGATTATGGTATGAAGATGAATGTAAGTAAAATAGAAAACATATTGATTAGAAAAAGGAATTAAAGAGCTGTCATTGACGTTTACGCAGAGGATGTGGACGTGCAAGAAGTTCTAACTTTTGTGTACATAGGTCATATTTTTTTTGAGGACGAAAAAGAATTGATGGAACGAATAGAAATGGCTAGATCTGCCTTCACTAACTAAAAAAAAATATTGCAGACAAGAACTTTGAATATTATCACTAAGCTAAGAATGATACGTTGTCACATATGGGCAACACTCCTCTGTTACTGCGAAATGCTGACCGCCACTTATGCAACTCTGACAAAGCTTAAGGCATTTGAGATCTACCGGAAAGTAATGAAAATATCGTGAACCAGAAAAATTAGAAATACAGAGGTTCTAGAAATTCTGCAAGTGAACGAACAAGTGGTACCAGCATTTAAGAAGAGAACATCGAAATACTTTGGCCACCTGAGAAGACAAAATAACATCCATAGGCTACTGTTAGAAGGACAGATAGAAGGAAGAAGAACCTGAATAAGACATAGGACCGCTTGCTGCACAACATTTAGGAATGGACCAACACCAAGGAATGTAAAATACTACTGAGTCAAGCACAAGCTTGACAGGGATGGCAGATCACAACAGCCAACCTTCCAGTGGGAGACGGTGCATAATGATGATGATGAAGGTTATTTCTATTACTCTTTTGCAGACTACATTATCATTAAAGAGAAATTGTGCTGGATTTTGGGCTAGATTTGCTCGCAGACGCTATACATATGATACACGTGATAAAATCACCGCCCGTTCACCATAGCGCAGTTGGTAGTGTAACACGTTGTCAATCTATGAATACCGAGTTTGTAGCATAATTTCATTGCCCCAGCTTTTTAACTGCTAATTTTAAGCCCTCTTGTTAACAGCGTAAGACCAACATGACATAATAACTTGTATCAATACTCTAACAATTTGACTCTTTGTTGTTTAAATCTTAACAATGACAGCGGCTTTTACTACAATCCTGTCTCTTTATCGTTTTAGGTTGTTTAGCAATTACTATACCACAGCTCGACAATTTCATTTCTTTGGTTGGAGCCATAGCTAGTGCCGGTATTGCGTTGGTATTCCCACCTATACTGCATACGCTCTGCTTTTGGGATCATGGTATTAGCAGATTTGAAGTGATCAAGAACATTTTGATTGCAACATTAGGTGTCATAGGGTCGGTTTCTGGGACAATTATATCCATTGAAGCCATCATCATTGGCTTCCATAAATCGGCTCATAAGCTTGCCAAGGCCGAGGCTTCAGCTGAGGAGCCTGAATTTTTTTCAGTCTTCTTCCCTAATCGGACTTGGGGATCTTATTAACCATGTAGGACATATTTAATATGTTGTTGCTGTGGTTCCCAGACCCTAGATTATGACGAAAACGAAGGCAGCGGGCCCAAGCAAAATCTGATTGCAAGTGTTTTCGATCACATGGCAAATAAAAAGAAAAACAAAAAAGAGACAGGCTAATGATAATCATACGAGAACAAGGCTGTATTTGGCTACTGTGAGAGACCATGGCTGTTAACTGTGACCATGATATGATCTGCAGCCTGATGAGTCTGATTTCTGTGACCTGAACGGGTCGTTTGTCGTAGACAGCAGATAATAAGGTAACGCGATTAGAGAGTCTAGGAACCACTGCATTATAGAACTACTTCAAAAGGAGGTCACTTGAGCCATCCGGTTATACTGGAGTGTAGATAGAGTAGAACATTTTTACGTTCTGTTCCGAAACAGTGAAGGATCTTAAGAACTTTTGGTACTTCTAAAATCTGCGTCCTTTCCATTTCTGATTAATTTCTGAAAGTCTAGTTCTTTCATTAATTAATGGGGATCCAGACTCATCAAGAGAAACTGCTTTATTAGACTTTTTCACTGTTGAAGGGTCGTCTGCTCAGCAATTAAGCGCAGGTAGAGTGACTCCCTTCAATTCTTTTATTTCTTCATCGAGGATGCTTTGTTTTGAGGATGTTTTGATGAAAAATTCGCTGTAAGAACGGTATCCGATATATTTTTTCAGAATCTTTTAGTAACTAAAAATTTTTTTCGCTTAATAACTTCTGGTTCGGCAATTTCAAACATGTGTTCTCCGTTTCTGTAACGTTCCTATACTGTCCATGATTAGATCGCTTGCCATATTCTATTATGAACCAAAACGTCTGTGTGAACTCGTCCTTGTTATCACAAGTAAAAGGGACCGTCCCTTGAAATATCTTATAATCTTGGCACCACTGATCTCTAAAAACACTGGATCGAGCATCTTCCGTCTGAAAGTGAGGTCAGGCTTTGGACGCCATTTCAGTCCCCATCACACAAAGCTTGTAAACAATGTGACGCAACATGACGGAATTTCCCGCGCTATTTTAACTAATGGGGGCCAGTACTCGTGACTACACTTTTTCGTAATTGGAAACAATGAGAAGCTCGATCCAGTCTTTTTTAGAGGTCAGTGCTTGGCACATGAGTGTAACGTTATGCTGTTCCTAAACCTGGTCGTCGGGTATGCTATCGGAAAGAGAAGAACACCAACCAGCTTTCTAAAATAGACTGCAATGATACCTAGGCATTTAATTACTTCCAGTTTTAGTCAAGTACACAACAGCGTCTCTATCCAAGGCGACCCCATTCATTTGCACCATTCCTATGGTATGTGTATGCATGACAATTGTACAGTATACTATATAAACTAAGACTGAAAATAGAAGTACTTGTAAAGTATATTTGATAAAGCTGCACAGACTTTCATGGCTTTGTCTCACTGAGAGGCAGATCATTGTACCTTTAAACTCTCAAGCCTCGTTTAGCCTTGCAGACAAAGCACGAGGCCATCTAAGTATGTCGGTTTGGCAATTTTGTTAATCAGAATGCTGTCCTTTTAAAACAGCTCAGTGGTTTGGACTTTCGTAAGATCTTTAATCTAGTGTGTAACTGAAATGTAATTGATATAACATCCTGTAATATACAGCTATTACTGTCCAGTCACTGAAAATATTGTTTTCTATGTCTTCTTGGTAACGGCAAGTCGTACTTAACAAGGTGTTACGCGTGCTTTTTAAGTACATTTCTAGCTAGGTTTCTTGTGAGCAAGTGCCCTATATATTATGTTTCCGTGGACATAAAAACGCTATCACGTAGAGTTGCCCTTCTAACAGACCTGCAATTACCTCAATAACAACTTTGTTATCTCTTGTTGATACAATCGTTATTGATAGGTTTCCATTCAACAAAGCTGTTCTACTGATTTGATCTTGGAGTAAACTCTCGGTTTATATAACACGCAGGAAACGGGTCGTGAACCGCAGGGACCGTGGGTTAGCGAGACTCTTCGTTATTTCTTTTCTTATTCGGCAGAGATTAAATTACAGAGTCACCGAACAAACCATCGTATGCATTTGATGTGAGTAAATTAAAGCCAAAATCAGGTCGACATAACTTGATGGATAAAATTAAATGAGACACTTCGGATTTGGAAGAAGCTGCAATAATATATAATGTGCAAGTTGGGCCAAACGCAGTAGGGATAAATAACGGCAAAAAGAAGAGAGGGAGAAAGGAGTAAGACATAAGCTAAGGAAAGAGACTTCCTTTCATTACTGCATTATGGAGTGTATGCAGAGACTGATAAATGGAGGTTTTTACCTTTCATGTACAGCGATGAGAGTACAAAGTATTGTCTATTTGATGTTCCCATAGATTGGTGTAAGAACTTTGTTGCACGGCAAACGTGACCTTCATGTGAAACTTAGAAACACTTTGAACAAAGTATAGAGATCCAGCTGGGCTGTTGATAGCTGCAGCATTATCTTTAAAGGATAATCTGGAACTGAACATTTATTGCGATCGGAAGAAGTTCAAGTTGTCTTTTCTAAAAGAAATTTTCTTAAAGGATGCATAGTGTTAAAAGTGTACTAAAGTGTTAAAAATAATCCAGGAGCAACCTTCAGTCTTCAAACGTGATGGGAAGCTGTAAGTAATGCGGAGGAAAAGTGTGAAGTCACGATTTTGAAAATGTTTGAATTACGGAAAAAAATATACTCAATATCCATATAGCCTTATTAGTGAGAACGTCAATGGCCATAATTGGAAGTGCTTCCCTTTCCCAACATCGAGATATCAGGTTTATAGTTTTAAATCTCTCTAACAAAACCTTGTTATTTGATGCTGGTTCCTAAAGTTAGGATCCAAGGAAAATTAAAAGAGTTTTGACCAGGGATTTTTAATATCCGAACGCTTCTAGTTTAAACACTATATACACTAGAGGTCTGTTATTTTGGGGAACTGCTTGTTCTAGGGTTGTTTTTAGGTATCTGGACTCAAATTGTCCTATTTCCAAAACTTTTGATTGGTGACGTCTTTACTTTTCGTCCGTACTAGCTTCAAAGAAATATTCTTCTGATTATTTAACATCCAGTAAAAACACGTCATCAAGAAACATGCAAGACCTTGATGATTATTAAAACAATTGGTAAAGTAAAAAGGTAAATGTTTTAACTTTAGTACTATGAAATGCAGGCTAACAGATTCGATGAAGTTTTTTTCAACTTTTCCTAACTTGTTGAACTTGAGTGTAACTTCGAATTTTAATAATTCGATCCCCAACTTGCTCAAGCTTTCAAAAGGCAGCTCTTACATTGCATATTTTTTATGCAAATCGACAAGGAATGAGTAGTCAGGGGTGAAATAGTATACCATGATGTCTCATTTCTATTGTTTTACGACTTTTCGGCATTCACGATTGCCATTCTCAAATGATGTTTGTAATAGTTTGTTGATCTTTCTGTAAAAGATGCAGGCAGATTTGAGATCGATGAAAGACAGCACACTTCTAGCTCTGGTTTCGTAATTCAACAACTAACAACTACAACAACTTTATAAATAGCAACATGGCTGCCAAACGGAGTCAAGTGAAAAACATGGAACAGAAATGATGGAACAAAAGTTTCATAGGACATTACATCCCCTTCCTTGTAGTTTTGTTAGAGAGTCTGAATTAAATGTTAGACATGGGTAAAAAACGTTTAAATGCAACAGTTCTCAGTAGAGTCAATAGCAAAGGGCGTCAATGCCTACATGTTTAGTCTTTCACGTGGACAGTTGCGTGGCCTGGTGGACCGACGCAGAGGTGGTGTCATCGCAGGAGTCGACGTCTCTGGTGGTGCATTATCTTTTTCTTCACCTGCAGCTTGCACGATTTTGTTAGTAGCATGAACATTTTGATTGTCATCAGAATTCGGAGTGTCATCAAAATCTGGGATGTCGTCGAGATCATGTGTTATTCTCTCTGGAATGATTGCCATATTTTTGAAGAACGAAGAGTTGCCTGTGACACTGATGTCTTTGTTCTTTTCTGAAATCATTGTCCCTTCCTTTTGAGTTACTGTGAGTGGCTTCGTTTCATACTGTGTATTACTTTTGACCCGGTTAAAGAGTCTCTTCACTAAAAAAGTATCCCCAATGTCTAACGAGCTTAGTATTAGCAAAGTTCTAAAGAATTGACAACTCGTAAAGAGGAAGTAAGCCCTTTAGTAAGTTGAAAAGAATACCCTCATAGGATACAAAATGTTTCACCAGATGTCTGGCACTACAAAATTTGAAGATAAGCTTAAATAGTGGAATCATGAGTGATAAGCTAAGACGCGTTTCGATGCACTCTCATCAGTCTGGTTCAGTGCAAAGAATGATAGGTGAGAGTCAGAACCCTATTTGTGCTAGGTAGATAACAAAGAGAAGATTGATCTAAAATGAAGTCTATCTTAGATTGAACAATGAAAAAGGAAACACAAATTCATGCACAAATCAACTTGTTTTAGTTCCATTGCTATTCCTCATTATCTGTCTATCACAAATAGGTTTGTTAGCCTCACCCATCATTCTTTTCCCGGAAAGAGGCTGATGAGAGTGCATCGAAACGCGTCTTAGCTTATCACTCATGATTCAACTATTTAAGCTCATCTTCAGATATAAAATGTGCTTCGTGAAAAGCGGGGAAGTTGACTCAGTGATCATTTACAACTGAACTATAAAGATTAATTTTTTGACTTTAAAATAAATTACTAATGGTATATAATGGGACAAATTCAGGTATTTTACTAAACGCTAAAACACTAGGCCTTGCAATATATAAAGGAACATTATGAAGAAAATTTAGTGCTTCCTTATTATGCAAATCATTCTTATGAAGGAACCCTAAACTTCAATATGACTTAAAAGAAAGCCCTCTAAATTACATTCGTGGATTGCTTGAATAAACTCGATTACACAAAGTATAGTAGATTTGAGAATCAGTACCATGGAGAGAAAGAAACAATGAGGTAGCCAGGGGGGAAAGGTACGTTTCGCGTACGTTTTGCATGTAAAAGGAGCAAATAAACATTGTCTGACTATTTACACGAATGAAACATGAATGATTACCTTCTTTGCTTCTGAATAGGGGCGTTGGAATCGAGTGGCACTAGGGGCACGTGCCCCCAAGATTTTGCAATAAGCAAAAGCTGCTCTTTTAGTCTATCTTAAATTCAACACGCAGTAAAGTGTTCTGTAAGTGAAAAAATGCCCTTTGACTGTCCCCTCCCCCCTATGTTTGAGATGCTTCCTACATCCCTGTTTCTGAAGATACATTCCTGTTGTCCATTGATAACACTAGCAATATATCTATTCTACTTACTTAATTAGCAGCTCAGTACTTTGGTTCAGTTTCGTTCTCTTCCGTGCTCATGTCTTTGCACTTCAGTTAAATTTCATATTTTGGTAAAACTACACGGTGCTACTTTATGGAAAGCTAAGTGAAGTGGTACATTCCAAAGCGCTCCTTGCGAAGACCCTCTTATTCTTTTCTGGGATCCCTGTTTGTACCTTTCTATTCACTGTACACGTGAGGGAAAATATGTGGGAAAAAAGGTTGTTGCTCTAGTGGCTATAAAGATAAACCTTAAAATCCCATAAAGATAATTCTTTGTAACCAGATAAGTAGCTAACTTACTTTTTAATTTATCAACTAGGTAAAGTATGAATTAGACTTTTCAAACTTTGGAGTCCAAATTTTGCAAAGATTATTTTTGAGCCATTTCCCAGGCAAGGAGAAAAAATCGACTAAGGACGGGGCTTTAGACCACAGGGACAAAATAACGAAGCTAAAGGAATTGAATAAGTAAACTTTACCCGAGATTTTTCCATTGCAAAGCAAGGAAAACGTCGGCTCAAGAATTGTTTTAAAGTGTGATTCCACTATCCACTCCCCTGAAACATAATAGCTTCTCCCTGGGCATTCCTCGGTACTCCAGCTAGTAGCCTATAAACGTTATAAATAAAATGATGAAAATCAATTCTATGATTACGTTACGACGACTTGAACAACAAAATATTCTGGCACTTATTGACCAACACTTCCAGAGCTACCGCCACTACAACTATAATGTAATCCACACCTTAAAATGATCCTACAAAATTGATAGCATTCCCATTCCCTGCATATCTGAGAAAATGATGATGGGCAATAACGAGATCAGCCACTCAAATATTACTTAGTCAACCTTTGATTATCAAATCCATTACTGGGCATTGTAGACACTAATTTTTCCTGGCATTACCCAGCGCTGCTAGTTATAAGTGGGGGAGTCTGTACATCACTTGCATCTCCTACTAGGGCAGTTAAGCAGTCAATGGCACCCCTTGGCCAGCCATAAGTCTTAACAATGCGCTTTCCACTTCCCTCAAATTCCCACTCACTACAGAGACAGATATGCAACTGATGGCATTCTTAACGATGTAATTTCATCTGTTATTAAATCGATGAGTTGACAGTTATAATCTACTGATATCAAGTTTGAGGATTCATAACGTCTGGTTGGGTCACCAAATCTAATAGAAAATTGAAAGTTTGTCAAGTAAATATCAAATGGAGCTCTTTAATCTGAAGCAAAACGGACAATGAATGGGAAAATTATAAAAAGTCACCCACTTTATCGTAATCCGGAAATTTACCGGAATGTGTTCT
This sequence comes from Carybdea cf. marsupialis auct. non (Linnaeus, 1758), assembly GCA_010016065.2. Lineage (NCBI taxonomy): Eukaryota > Metazoa > Cnidaria > Cubozoa > Carybdeida > Carybdeidae > Carybdea > Carybdea cf. marsupialis auct. non (Linnaeus, 1758). The sequence goes on from JAAAKL020003573.1 coordinate 16,949, forward strand.
ATCTAAAACTGCCCCAGCTGGCCAGAATACTGTTGGAATTATTATTAAAGTGAAAGGTGATCTTCTTGACTATGAAATATGTAAAAGTAAATACAGGCTAAGAATAGCACACAAAAATCTGAATGCATTTTTGTAAAGGTTTCACAGATCGATTCAAGCCTTTCGATTCTCTGTAAGAATGATCAGGAGTAAGACAGCCATGGAATGTAATGTGTTTGGTACAGTGTCTTTTGATCACATACAAAAAACAATAAGGAAAAGATGTCACCAAGGGAATTTGAACCCTTAACCCACGCATTCGTGTCGTGTGATCTACGAACTGAGTTAGGTTACTCCTTTTGAAAACATGACCTATTTCTCTAGTCGCCACATTAGCTCACAATGCTTTACTTGAGGACATCGACATGCACATCTACGTAATTTTGGAGGCCAACCTCTCTACGCCATGTGACTTTTCTGGCCCAACATACTGTCCATAGCCCATTGAAAGTTTCAAAGTGCTTTTGAGAAGAGAGGATTTGAAATGATCAGTTTAAATAGATACTAGAAAAATAGAAAAGTATGTCACCAACGCAGATTCCAAACCCTTGACCCACGCATTCACATTGGTGACATACGTATCTATTTTTCTAGTATCTATTCAAACTAATCGTTCAAGTCCTCTCTTCTCAGAAACAAAAAGGCTATCACAATTTTGGACTAATGCTTCTTGTTCCTCTTTACTTTAATTCTAGGACTTTTACGACACCATTAAAAAAAAAATAATTTGATTCGGTGGACTTTTGTTTTCGAGCTGTACTGGGCGCAGACCTATTGTTGAAAAGATTCTGCATTCCTGCTTTACGCTGTCTCAGACTGGGGCGTTCGTCTTACTTTCTTACTCTCAAGTTACTCTTCTCATATAAAATGTCCTACGAAATAACCAGTTTCTTCTGATTCGGGTTAATAATAATCTTTCAGTGCTTGACTTTCATGGCTCATTTACGTTGCTTTTTGCCCCGACTTCATGAAATTCACAGCATACGCATACTACATTTCTGATGCTTTAATTTTGATGTCCATTGTTCGCACCCATAAATTAGAATCAGTTCTATATTCAAAGTTTACAAGTAAAACATTCCAAACTGATTATTCCTTTACCGAGGACGTATCCATAATATTTTCATAGGGCGGGGGGCTGGGGGAAGATAATGGATGATAATGTCAGATTGCTAGTCATATAGATTACGAGGCGAGGCGTATCCCAAGCAAATTTTAAACCACTTTAAAACGAAAATATACTTAAATAGGCGATTTACTGAATATAATGATATTCCTTTAGGAACTAATAAGTACTTGAAAAAAGTTTGCTTGAGCCTGAAAGGGGCTGTCATGGCTCAGTGCACCCCCCCCCCCCCCACACACACACACACACACAAATTTCCAACATGAATAAATGACCTGTTCAATGTTGGCTGCAATTTTATGTTATTGTGAATACTTCATGGCTGCGAAGACTATCCCATAATCGAACATAAATTCTGCAAGAAAAGTGTCGACAGCATATTCGAATATTCGATAGCCGCATGATCCTTCAGCTATCAAAACCCATGTATCTTCATAGTTTACATATTCATATAAAAGTACACAACCAAAAGGTTTGAAACTATGTCTTGAAAATTGAGCAAGCTGTAGTCTTGCAGCTAGAGAAAATTACATTATTCGACTCTGCCATCGCCATGGTTGCAAATAACTCGAGCTCGCAGTTTGCAGCGGAATTTACGAAGTATGTGCGGCAAAATTCACTTCCACCACTGGCAAGTGAATATAATCCTATCAAACTTAAAGGGAGAAATGAAACGACTGTAACATATTATAGAGAAGAGGATGACTGGAAAGTAAGACATGATCGACATCTCTATCAAGGTGAACAGGGCTTCTTCTCTTCCGTGTCTCAACCATACAAACCACTTGGAAATCTAGAATTGAATTCAAAAGCTTTGGTATTCAACGCAATGGCAGATCTTGGATTTATTATTAAAGGGAAGGTAAACATTGTACTAGATCAGTATTATTTTGTCTTGATTTTGTATAATTTTGTCGTGATCTGAACCTTCCATACTGAACAAACCCTCTACAAGATAGTTTCAGAAGGTGTATGTAAACGCTATCGCATGAAACTAATAAATAATTTCATTATCAGTTAATACGTATACTACTATAACAGGTTCGGATTTATACTTTTGAAAAAGAGTATAGAACAAATTGAGAAATTGACTTTACGGAGAAGTAGGGGCATGTCCCTCTGTTCCCTCGCGGTCATACCACTCCTCGCTTTTACATTCAATGTCCATTATCATTCAGAACAACCAAGTCAAATGACGAACTACCCTTCTCTATGACACGGAAGCGATCATACACACACAATTTAAATAGCACAACCTGGGTTTTGCGAACAGTTTCACCGTATGTTTTACTACTCTCTCCAATCTGGTACAAACCGCGTGGATGATAGAATGCTCTTGCTTGATAGTGTTTAGGATTTCTGAAACCCAACGTGGCTGTTTCCTGTATGTGTTTAAATTTGGTGCATACCATAAGATATACCGGTAGCTATTATTTCTGTAAACTAACGTCAGACTCTTGAGACCCTAAATAGCCAGCCTCGCTTTTGCATGAAAACGAGCATATAATAGAGATGGGAATTTTGGAAGATACACGACCTAGGTTCTCAAATGAACATGCTTTCTTAGTGTAATAAACTATGCGCTGAGCCATAGCAACTAAGCATTTCTACATGGCCTTTTACGTCTGGTTGTCAAATAGAAGTGAGGCGTTCCCAAATCAGGGTAGCTTAAAATATACGGGGTACTTTTTACGCCCGAACGATTTTCGTCAGAAGATTTTGATAGTTTTGCTTTTACGATAGCATCAAAGCACATTCCATAAATAAATAAGTTATTAACATAGAAAGAATAAAAAAAACTTTTCAGATAAGAAATACAGGTCCTCAGTACAGTAATTTTTCCCTTCGAATAGCTTACCTTATTGAGAAGGGCCATTCGTGGTGTGGCAGCCTCTTGTCATAGGTATAGAGATGGACGGACACGGATGCACCTTGTAACTCAGAGGATGGAATTTTGTTATATGAGTCACGCGGCAAACGTCCTGTAACTCAGACACTGTAATTCCGCTCTATGAGTCACGCGGCAAACGTCCGGTAACTCAGACACTGTTATTCCGCTCTACGAGTCACGCGGCAAACGTCCGGTAATTCAGACACTGTATAATTCCGCTCTATGAGTCACGCGGCAAACGTCTTTGTCAAAGTAGATCTGGTAATCAATTTTGGATACGCAGCTCAATTTTGACCGTACTCTTGTACTTTTCGACACTACCTCGTTTCAGCAATTTGCTACAACCTTATGGTATGTTTCGAATCAAGACTTGTGAAACTTTAGCCAGTTTCGTGGTAACTATTCCTTTGTCGTTTATTGATAATTTCTTATCTTGGAAAAGTTCCCTAAGCATGTAAAAGTACAGGACACTTGATTTTACTTCGATTTTTATATACTTATACATTGCTATATTATCAAAGTTGCTACTGATTGCATGCCTAGCGTTTGAGCTGTTTTAACTTAACCTTCGTATGCAGTTTTTTGGTTATTATTCTACTCTTGTTTCAGACTAAAAAGAGATATGACAGAGGAAGAGAATCTAGGTTGGGTGAAAGAAAGGAGATGAAACCTAGAATGCTTGATCCGATTAGTATCGAGGTAAGCTTATTCTTAGTAACAGATTCCAAATTTAAATCCTTTATCATCTAGTAATATATCTCTAGATCGCCCTCTTGTACGCTACCAACACGTCCTTGCTGTAACTTTACATATCCATTTAACTATCTCAATTTAAACACTAAATGGTGTTAGGGAGACTCTTTGTGGGGTTGAGTTAATCAAAGCGTGTAAACCATTCACGTCCTTGGCACTTCAAGGTAGGCGATCGGACCTTCCAAAAAATATCAGTGTAGGCAGAGCATATATTCACTGTTTCCAAAGTATGGGAAGGGAATATGACTCTTTGTCTTGAAGTCTTTCTCGTGCACTCTTTTTTATGAGAAACTCATGAGAAACCAGTACCCACTGACTAAAGGAAAAATTCACACACAAAACATGGTAAAAAAGGTGAAATCAATATAGTTTTTTTCTATGGCATATGTTCGCCAGGGTAGGTGGGATTCTAAAACAAGAGCTCACAGAGCAAGTGGCGCCCTACCTCGCCTTCCCTCAGCGACGAGCTTGATGTAAGCCTTTGACCTGGTGCAAACAAGCTTGTCAAATGCAGAGATAACGTACCGAAAGTATCCAAGGTGCCGGTGACAGGAAAAAATGTTTGTGCTGCTCGAGATATCGTGAAGTTGAACTTGGAGGTCATTGATTGGATTCATGGCTCTTGTAGCAGTTCACAAGATGGCGGCTACCTGCGAATCTAAACGTTTTCCTAAACAATATTTTTGGCGCACAATCTGTGTCCAAATCTATATCTATTCACACATATTGAATGTTAAAAGGAACAAGTTCTGCAATTAAGAGTAGTGAGAAATCAGATGGCTTTATGCTTTAATGTGTATGTAGTTGATCGAAACGAATTAATATTTGATAACATAATTTTAATTAAGGGCAAAAGGTAAATAAATATTATGAGCATTCTAACAAGGAAGGGAAGTAACAGTTTAACTTCGTTCGTTGTGAGATCTTGTTGAGCGGCAACTAGAATTTTGGCATAGAGTACAATGTAGCCAGAAATCTTCTCTTGTAACAACATTTTTGCATATAAATCAAAGATCCAGACTTGCATATATCCATCTAGTGAGTAAGAAACCTCTAAGTCTATACGACTTGGGGTGCCTTCAATGCAGCTGTGAATTATAAACTCTGACCAGCCACGGGACGCGCATTTGAAAGATTATTGGGAAGAAGTGGCAAGTCAAATTTTGATATTTCAACAAGGAGGTGGCTGTAAGTGTTGACACAATAAAGAATGAATCCTGAGACAGCTGAGAAAACAATTCAATACTCTTGGAAAATTGGCTTGTCTGTACAGCGTATGGTAATTTTCCATGAATTGCAAAACTTTTTCTATTTTTTAAATTAAATTTTAAAGGGTTACTACGACCTTTACCGGATGTTCCCTCCACTTTGAATTACATCAATAAACGCTTTACAAGATTCAGTCAGAGGAATTCCCAGCAGTAGAGACAAGTTCCGTTAGAACGTGGTCCATACCTGTTGCACACACAACTCTATAGACAAGTACGACAGACAACAAGCGCAATACCCCCTCCCCTCACAGAAATGCGTTCCTGAGTACCTCTCTTTCGGTAAATCTCGATGCATCTTTTCATCTCCTTTCGTCCAGAAGTTATAAAAGAAGTATTTTATTAATCAGTTAGTAGTAGGCCTACATGCAAGCCATGCAACGTTTATATTGGGGCTTTCCAGATAACACAAATTACGTTTTTAAGCTGTGGTTAATCAACGGAATTGTAACGTTATCTTGACATTATTCTGACAGTACACGTCTTTCTTCTTGCCTGTCTGTTCATTTTTTTGAAATAGAACCTGTAATAATGTTTCTTTCCTTAGACGTCAGATGAGCAAATGGCATCCGAGAGCAGCACAAGTACCTTACCTAAGCGAGTAATAGTCTCTGAAGATGATGGCAACTCAGTTGTTGCAGATTCGTTGAAGGAAACTATTGGTAGAATCACTTTGGTGAAAGCTGGACAGCCCTTATCTTCTTGCCTTAAAAACGAAGTAAAACAGAGGGTATGTATTTTTGGAAGTGGAAAGAAATAGTCCTAGCGTTGATAACATAAGAATCAAGTTCGCCAT
>JAAAKL020003574.1:0-14959 GCA_010016065.2 Carybdea cf. marsupialis auct. non (Linnaeus, 1758)
ACATTTTTACTTCTCAGGTACTATGGTGTAGTTACAGATGATATTGCCATCAAAATGCCAGAAAAAATCACGATACATGTATAAATGTTGATATTTGAAAGTGAATGCTCTTCTGCATTGCTTATTTGGATTTTTATTGTAGTGATATATATTTCTATTATATTGTATTGAGATTTTTTGTTGTTTTCTGTAGTACTCGTCCTATTTTCTTCCCTGTGCATCACAACTATCCTCAATTTGTACCCAAGCTTGGACGTTGGGCTACTCCAGGTACTTCGGTGCAATCCAAACTTCAAGTCACCTCTCGGCAATAAACCGCAAGCCTGCGGCATGATTTTATTTCGATTGCAAAACAAGTAAGCGATGCAGCACTTCGTAATTTTTAAAAGGCTCGGTCTTTTTTCGAAAATGTAGGCCGAGGTCTTTATTTTTTAGGACTTTTTGCATCTGATCTATTTTCTATTATTTCTCAGATATCAATAGCAACGAGTTTCTAGAATGTGTTTGATAGTAATTTTTTAAATTTTGGATATTATAGAATGGGACTTTTGCATCTTGCCCTACGGCAATGTCTCAAAGCAAAGAATGCTCTTTAACTCGATTCGAATGAGCATCATAAGGGTAACATAATCTGATACGTCGCCGTTATCCTTAACTCACTTAACTTAGAATATTATACAAGCATGTGTAATTTATGTTTAACGCTGCTCGGTACTTAATAGTATTTTCTTCAACAATCTGTCGATTTTCTTCGACGCCATATTGCAATTGCAGGACCTTTACTTTTCAATAATCCTAGAAGTTTAAATGATGCAGCCGAGTTGTTGTTTTTGCTTGGTAACAAAAAATGGATAAAAAGTTCACGTGAGTGATACATCGTGAACGATATTATGTCGTTGTACTTACCCATATCAAGACCAATGAATGATATCTCACACACAACATCGCTTTTTTCTTCGAACGTAAACTGGACTTAACTTGTGTCCCTGCCTAAATGCCTTGTTGTCTTCTATATACCATCCTTGGTACAGATGTAGGATCTTAATGTATACTTAAAAGGTGCTGGTATCCTTTAAATTCCTATATGTGCTGCTTACTAACAAACTTGTGCCAGTATTGGGGCCTGAGGTCACTAGGTAAGCTGCCGACAACAATATCGCTTCCTCGAGTCCAATGGTACGAAGTTTACGAATTTGAGTACATTTTAGATTTGCAAGGTGTTTTGTTCAAGCAAGAATAGGGGTTGATCGTTGCCCGTGCGGAACAGGACTCACTTTTAATAAAGAAGATGAAGAATTCCCATGACTATTAATAGCACGCCTATCATTTTGCGTGGCGCGTAGATTCTGGGGAGCGTTATTTGCCGTATTTTGCTGGCTACTTAGAGCGACTTTATCCATCGCGTCTGGGATGGTTTCAGTTTCAACTATAGTCAAGATAAATTAGCAATTGTAGTCCCGTCGAAGGATTCATCTCTGGACACTATGTAAGTTGAAATAGTATAGCGAACATGGCGTTGGCAATTGTCCTCTTGCACCCCTAATGCTGGAAGGACTGTAAGAGCTCCTATACAAAAATGTTCAATTAACAGATGAAATTTGACTCTTCCTTTATCCTTTTGGTAGAGTAAATTTTGGTACATTTTTTTCTTAAGGAGCCTATAGATGATATGCTAGTCTTGGTAGTGGTGGAGGTAGTCGCATAGTTTGGTTGCGACAACTTGAACTAATCCCTGAATGTGAAGAGACGATGAATTTGATTTGGTCTACAAAAAATTGCAAAATCAAGCAGTTGTAATAAAGTATATTACAACACAAGGTGAGTTCGGCCCTCTGGATGCCATAAATATCTGGTTTTCGGTTCGATACTGCTACCACTCTGCCACGTGACATGATACAACAGGATACTTGTGAGGGATAGTGAAGCATATAATTCTTGATTCGTTCGCATCTCTTTGCTTGTCGCAACCCAGGACATCGCGTGTCATAAAAAGAATCAGGCAGGAGAATGGAAAGGAAAGCAATAATAAGCAGAAAAAACTTAGAACAAAGTGAAAACACGTTCACACACAATAGAAATGAAAATTAAAATGTTTTTAACCGGAAGCAATTAACTTTGCAGCCAAATGGATAGTTGGCGTAGGGATTTGGGAGTACACGGGCTGGTTACCAATTTATTTTCTCATTAACAGAATATCCATGTGTATCACGCGGTATAAGCTCAAGACTTTTATCGAACTTCTTCCTCACCCCATTCGTCGGAAAATCACAGAAAATCATTAGTGACTTTAGTAGATAAGTGAAAAGGAGCTTTCTATTCTCTCGCTTATGTCTAAGTGATACAATAAAGTTGCGGTAAAAAAGACAACTGCCCTTTCGTTTAACTCGGGAACAGCTTTTAGTAGCACCATTTCCACGATCAATGGTCTTTTTTTTGTCTACGCTAACAGATTCGGGACTATATAGTCTACTTTGTGAGTTGATAAGCGAGCGATTCAAACCCAAATCATGAGGGTGAATATCCTCTTTTAATGAAGTAAAATAGATACTGTTAGCAAAAGAGCAAGCTTGACGCTGAGGGGAGGAGAGCCACGCTCTACGATGTTTTTCGTCAACTTAAGTCTGAGGCCCTTCTAACAAATGGGATATGTAAATCTTCAATTGTGTTGCTCTACTTTAGAACACTTTACTTTAATAACCTTGAAGAGATACGAGAGAAAAGTGAAAATGTAACCACCGGGATACGAGTCCATGACCCACGCAATGCTTGTTTGCTGCTCTATCAAGTGAGCTATGGTGAACAGTGACAAAATAGTTTTCTTTTTGGTAGTCGCTACAGTAACTCCCAATACCATAACTGTGGACATTGACATCTAACCTCTCTATCTGCCTCATGCGACTTGATTTGATTGTGATATTTTCACTTTTCTCTAGTATACCTTCAAGGATATTGAGGTAAAGTGTCCTAAAGGAGAGCAATACAATTATAAACTTCAATATCTCATTTGTTAGTCGGACCTCACACTTACATTTTCTTCAAACTTGATATTTTAAAATCGCCTCTTCTCTATGACACTTTTCATATCATATTAGTAAACATAGCAGTTACACTCTTGACGCGAGGCTTGTTATATGTTGCTGACTCGAGGACAGATCAGATCGTTTTGAACTGTAATTTTTACCGGTTCCTTAATTAAGATAACAATGTAACATGTTTAGAGTCCATTGCAGTATAGTCTTGTCCTCTGCAGTCTATCGCAATCAAGTCTAATCCGGTGCAGTCCATTGCAGTGTCGTCTAATCCTCGACTGCCAATTGCAGTTTTGTATAGTCCTATGCAGTCCATTGCAGTATAGTCTTGTCCTCTGCAGTCTAATACAATCTAGTTTAATCCAGTGTAGTCCATTGCAGTGTAGTCTAATCCTCGACTGCCAGTTGCAGTTTGGTATAGTCACTTGCAGTCTAGTCTACTCCTATGAAGTCTATCGCAATCAAGTCTAATCTTGTGCAGTCCATTGCAGTGTAGTCAAATCCTCAACTGCCAATTGCAGTTTTGTATAGTCATATGCAGTCTAGTCTAGTCCTATGAAGTCTATCGCAATCAAGGCTAATCCTGTGAAGTCCATTGCAATGTAGTGTAATCCTCGACTGCCAATTGCAGTTTGGTATAGTCATATACAGTCTTGTCTAGTCCTATGAAGTCAATCGCAATCAAGTCTAATCCTGTGAAGTCCATTGCAGTGTAGTGTAATCCTCGACTGCCAATTGCAGTTTGGTATAGTCATATGCAGTCTAGTCTAGCCCTATGAAGTCTATTTCAGTCTACTCTAGCCCCATGCAATCCAATGCAGTCAAGCTCAATTCTTACAGAACCGAACTGGTGCTTGTTCAGCAACTACGTACAACAGACTCGAGCCATGATTGTTAGGCACCACCATAATAGTAGCTGTTTCTAATGCGACCGATGTGTGAAGTTTGCCCACGGTGGATTTAGGGGACACCTACTGAACTATTATGGTACGAAAACAGTTTTCTCGGTTGCATAATTAGAAGCGAACAAACGTTGGTGAAGTATTTGTAGTGGTGAACGGTTTTCATGTGATTGGTTCTCAGTTGTTGGTAAGCAATTTTCGGGACACAATTATTTCCCGTTTCTAGCCTTCTGTTTTGCGTAAAGTAGTACTGCACCCTCACTCCCACCCCACCCCCTGCAATGTGAGGAAGTCCACTGCGTCTCATTTTTTATTTACCATAAATAAAAAACAAGTTCATGAATTGTTAATATCCTCTCTTATTACCATTGGAATGTTTTAGTAACGGCAAGTTAAAACGGAAGATTTCTTCAGCAGTATTACTCTCTCCGAGCGTAACTTTTCAAATAAAGACAAATTGACTCCCAAGTATTGTGCTCTTCGCATAAAGAGAACTGAACTAGCCAATAATAGTTTAAGCTCATTCCTCTGGGATCTTAGTATGGGCAAACCTTTTTCGGCGTCCTACGTAGTTAGGCTTAGTGGCTATTGTTTAACGTAGTTTAAAGTTCGAGGATTTTTTCTCGTAAAGTTCAATTTCCCGACACGTATCTCAAGTGGAGAAGTCTTCCCATTTTAAGTTTGCTGGTAGCAGGTTAACATCATTCATTATTCATAGTATTCAGAAACTTCGACAGGTTACTCAATGCACCATTAACAGGTATTTATAACCATATTTCGTGTAAGTTTAATAATTTGTGAGGTGACGAAAAGTAGCTGGCGATTGCATACTTTTTGTTTGACTTCATGGACAATATCCCACGTTGTCGACTGTTAAATGTTAGCAATACTGACCTCTACCACTAACAGAATTGTGCTGGTTGAAAAGCTGTTTTTCTTCTGTACTACTTTTAATCTCCGTTCTTAAATGGAGTGATGCTATAGGAGAACATTGGTAGAGATAGGTGAGCAACATAGTGTGCGGCTTTGAGAAAGTTATATGGCATCTAACCTTTTACAGTAGAAACGGGTGGGAAAACAACATGTTTACAGACACAATGAACGTAACGACATTGAATTTTATGGACAACATAAGATTCTCAGAAATACAGAAAATTCGGCTGAATACTTTTACGAGTGAAAGACTAAATGTTTATTTAGAAACATTCATGCAACTCATTACTGTCATTTCACACGGAGTTTACCATCTCGAACTTAATAATAGCCGTGCTGTATGTACTAGTCGGATTTCATCTTATTGTTAATATTTGTCAAGCGAAAAATACAAAATTTCCTTGTTAAGACCGGTGCTATTTAAATTGCAAATTTCCATGTATGGATCAAGTGAGATTTGTATCGTGGAAAATTTAAACAGTTTTCCTACAGCGAGACTTCAAAATGTGACTTTATTATTTTTGTGATATAGTATTTAACCTCTGCACGCCGGTATTCTTGAACAAATCACTTAATATCTCCCTTTCTAACGAAGATAGTGTGATTTTCTTTGATAATTCTTCATTCTGAGAGACGTCGTGCTAACGTATACAATCTAAAGTAAACTTCAGGGTGCGAAACAACGTCCATCATTTAAGAAATCTAGTAATCTGCAGTTACGGGTGGAGATCCCCAAAATTTTATTGTGCCACAATATAGATGGCTAGGCGAAACAGCACACTAACTGGGAGTGAATATGCTATCTTCCTACCATCCTATCTTACATCTGGTGCTATGAATACAAAAGATATGAATTCAAACCTTGTCATTTGCACCTTAACCTTGTGTTTATTGATTGGGTAGTTGGAATTATGTACAATGCTTCCGCTAGGCTGCTAGTTGATTTTATCCTATAAGTGTAACAGCGTCCCGTATGTGGAGGCAAAATATCTTCAATTGGAACTTAAGATCCATAACAGTTTCGTTGTAAAATTTCAGATCTGTTTATCATAAGCGTAGGAAAATACTGGCTTAATTCAATATACCCTCATGAATATGTGTTTGTCTTTACCTATATACAGTATACTAGGGGTTCACTTTGGGGAGGCCGCGGAGAACTGATTTGACACTGTTAACATTGTTTTACCCCCAGCGACCCAAAAGTAGGAGGCTAGAAAACTGTTCACTAGACGGCTTGCAGTCACCGCCTGGTTGTTTAAGTAATATCCTACGTGTACATTTACTTGTTTAACTAAGCAACTTCGAACTACTAGCACTTTGCAGTGAATAGTGAATTTCCAACAATAATCTGTCCCTTATTGATTTTCGTGGTATGCACATCGACTGCTGCAATACAACCCAATATTAAGCCAAAACAATAAAATAATAATGCACAACCCTCGTGAAATTGCCGTCTAGCGAATTTTGTTTGCATTTCAACTATAATTGATCCGTCATGGGGAGCACACAAAAAGCCTCACGTAAAACTTCATCGGAACAATAGTTAATGCGCCTGTTGTATTTACGGTTTTATGTAGACATGTAATGTAACACTTAACGGGTTAGAGGCTAAGAATTCTGTCCTTGAGAGTTTCGATTGTATTTCATAGAAAATGATAGTCACGTCACTTCGTCACACCACCGAGACCAACAATTCCTACACACGTTTGTGTCAAAAGGTATAATAGGTTGAACCGTGCGTATCTCATGCAGTACTTTGGTTATTTATATCTTGTCACATTTTTCTCTGTAATCCTTTCTGGGTTTTCGGGTTTAAATTTTGAGTCGCTAATGTGAAAATTAAAATTCAATAGGTCACACAGATAGCCGTAGGACACGAGTTTAATTCTGTAATATACAATGAATATTGATACACGATTATCTGTTAATAAAGAATGGGATCCAAAATTTTGCACGCGGCAAGGGCTAAAATATTTGGGCAAGGGAGAGAGGCTTTTCAACTTGAGCCCACCGCATGACGTAGCTTCGCTTAATTTTGTTTTGTAATATTGTAATATTGTTTATTTTACAATCGCTTAATATTGTTTATTATTTGTAATATTGTTTTGTAATATTGTTCAGTGCCAAACAGTTTTGAACCGTTAGTGCGCTTTTGCTTATTAGAAATTTCCAAATGCTTTATCCCTAGTCACTTAGGGCCGTAAGCAGAAACGAAGAATGAGCTTAAGTGGAATTAATAAGTCAATGCGTTCGCAGAAAGGGCTATCCGTGAAAGAATACAAAGTTTAGACATTACAGACAAAGACTGTCACAACTGTGAGACGCATTTAACAAACTTTGACCAAGGTTGTTAGAAATTTTCATGTACTGTGTCCTCTTGTATTCGTCAGAAGTATATTCGCCCTTGGACCTGAGATGCCACAAAGTAACATTTTCCTTCATGCCGGGCATGTATAGCAGGGTATAGCATATTCCAAAGCTCTATTTTGTATCATGGCAGTAAATAAAGTCATAAGGCTCACACGCTCCGGTCAAACCTTAAGTTCGTACCTCAAACACGACGATCAGCGTAGAATGATCCCAAAACTGCGCTCTACAACCGTTCAAGTGGAGTGAGCGTAATTGTTTTGAGCCCCTGTTTTTAAGGTTGGCATAAGGGGTTATCAACCAATTCTTGCAAGGGTATTCTGCGTCTCCAAGTATCACTCCATGAAACTACCCTTCCTCAAATCGATTGAACAGTCGTGATTGTCTAACGATAAAGCTGTAATGACCCAGGCCAATTCGCATGCACATTAAGAAATCTCTCCTGAAATCAGTAACAGTCTCTACAGTTATCGATTTCCAGCCTTTTCGATTTATATACGCAGCTTTGTGTTCTGCGGGAGGGATAATCCAAACATGCCTACAGTCAATAGCACCCAATTTTGTCGTCGATGAAACAGTTGTTTCTGTCTCTCGCCATTCCTGAAGCATTATGTTGCCAGGATTATACTACTATCATTGTCTTCAAGACGATCGGTTATGAATACGAATTTTGTTTATGATGGTATGAAGTAGGCTGGTTTTATAATAGGAACAAAATTTACCTTCGTTATTTAGCAATAAACAACATACATTGAGAAGACAATTGATGTAGCTTAAACGGCGTTACGGAAGTAGTTTTTAGTGTTATGACCCCCTGTAGCATTTCCTAAGGGCGAACAAGCAGCAGCGTAGCAGCCTTTGGAGGCAAAGCTTGCTGTATCCTCTCTTTGAAAATCGTTTCTAAGATCCTGCATATGGACGTGCTTGAAAATAGTTCGTGCAGTGTTCATGGGCGTAATCAATAGGGTGTGAAAGCCCGACCTTACAGATCAGGAAATACACAGATGATTAGAAGCAAGCAAGGCCAATTGTTTCAATTTGGATTGATGTATAGATCTATGGTTGCCTATTCGTGGATGTCAACTAACAGAACAAATGGTTCCTCTAACATTAACCAATATCCTACCACTTGCCGCCAAAGGTACACTTGGTATTTTAGGCCGTTATTTTGGCTCTCTCATAAATAGATACTATAATTTGGATAGGCGCCATAACGATGTGCGTAGCTATAGCTTTACACAGGCTTGTTTGTGTAAATTTTTTTACACGTGCTGACAGTCACTTTTCCGAAATTGAAATTACGAATCTGCTGCTATTTTTACTCTTGTACGTTGGCAAGTAATATTAAGGGCAAAAGGGGGTATTTTGCCAAAAATATCAACTTGACCTGACAATGTTACTTGCCAAATTAATCACGGAAACGCTTCTTCGATCTTACACGGTGAATCAGCTCCATTTAAGCACCGAAAGATAATGATTTACTTAAATATTCCCTCTTTTTCGTTTCTTGGTCCTTCTTTACGAAAGGGCTTATCTCGTAATTTAGGCGAATCAGCAGTTAACTGTTAGTGAAGCCGCGGTTGTCAGGGGAACACGTAAAATGCTAGAAAGTGAGAGATACTTTCTTAGAATAGTTAGAGATGTACTGTTCTAGAATCAAATAAGGGTTAGGGTTAGGGATTAGGGTACTAGTATTTACTCTCTATTCTAAGAAAGTACATCTTGGCGAGAAAATTTCTATAATAGCATACTTTGGGCGATTTTTACTTGAAATTTGTTTAACTTGATATTGGACGTGTGGGCGATCAAACGAAAAAAAATGCATAAAAAAGAAAGAAAGTGTAATTTGGCGCACTATTTTGGGCGACCCCAAACATAAGATTAATCTCGCAATACGGGTTCACTAGCGGCGAGAATTTTTTCAGAGGAAGGTTTTCACTCTTTTCATTTCTGTTAGTTTCTTC
The DNA here is from genome assembly GCA_010016065.2 of Carybdea cf. marsupialis auct. non (Linnaeus, 1758). Classification (NCBI taxonomy): domain Eukaryota; kingdom Metazoa; phylum Cnidaria; class Cubozoa; order Carybdeida; family Carybdeidae; genus Carybdea; species Carybdea cf. marsupialis auct. non (Linnaeus, 1758). The sequence goes on from JAAAKL020003574.1 coordinate 9,196, forward strand.
GTTTCTGCTTGTAGATGTAGACTCATTTTTTCAATCTTGTAGGTTGATCTACGAGTGACAGCTGAAAAACTAACACTTCAACATCGTTACCAACATGCATTTCATTTTCGTGGCTGTAGTGGCGACATGCTGTGTTTTTGCAGGTGAGTAAAATTCTACTTGATCAGTTATACAACTGCCTTTAATAAGAATTTTTGGGTTCGGTCGCAAAAGGAATTGGAAGTACTCAGGATTTGCAAGTCACTTCAAATTCTCTGAGTAATACAGTTCTAGCATAGGTCTTGTCTCGCTTTGTTTACTTGGACTAGAATTACATGAACCGGTTGAAAACTAACTAGTTTTTACCCCCAAGCACCACTAGTTTGCTTCTGGAGAAATAACTTGTAAATAGTTTGCCTCACAGACGTGTTGGGGTTAATTTTGTCAATTCTTTCTCGTGATCTTAAAATTTAGGCATGGAGTTCATTCTCGTTGGGAAAACACTGAAAGTGGTGGGTTGTTCAGACAAACGTAATAACACATTAGGTTTTGGAGTTATGGGAAAAGAGAAGAGGTGAAACCGTTTCTCATTGACTTATGGAGAGTTAACAATGCTATTTTGTTTTTGTACACCAGGTAATTTCGTTCGTAAAAATTCCATGGAGCACTCAAACTTGCAGCTTGACGTCTGGTTGTACCATTTTAGATTGCTCATATTGCATACGCAGTGAAAAATCTGAACGTGTATTACGTCAGACTGACTTCAAACACGTTTTTTTGACTATTAGCGATGTTAGAGATAGAAGCGGATCTCCCTTGCCAAAGCTGGCTTAAAAACTAGTAAACAGTGGGATATGGAAAATCCTGTAAGAATTCCGCTGTGATGCTCCGCCAGTTCCATTTGCATGTTCAAGTAATCGGGAAGCATTATTATATCGGTGTTCCACAGTCCTGTAAGCAAACTATTTTGCCAGTAACAAAATGTTAATGCTGCAGTACCAAAATCACAATACAAGAGTAACGCGTACTTTTTTCAGGGTAAGCTAGAGAGGAGAAAAGAATAAGGAAATCCTTTAACTATGCCAAATTATTATTTTCTCATGACAAAAAATGTGCCTTACAGTATTGCTGGTATAGTATTGTATTGCAAGTAGTGGCGTATTCTTCAGCTGTGCTAGGCGTGCGCCGACCGCTCATAAATGTAGAACCAAATATATTTGTACGCTCTTGTATTATGTGCTAGTCTCTTCATTACATCAAACCCATGTGTTGTACTATGATCTTCAAGTTGCTTTTCTCCTCATTTGATAAATTCTTTGCAAACCCAAGGGCCACTAAATGTCCCTCATATCACTGTGTAGAATTACACGCTAAGTTGCTCCTCTGTTCTGAAGTCTGTTAAGGCAAGGCGCGCTACGACGCTCAACGTCATTGTAAAACAATAGAATCGTAGGGGAACAGTACGACTTAGGTACAAATATCTTCAGTCAGAAAAAGTCTCCAAGCGTCCTATTGAAAAAGAGCACGCAGTAGGGATCTCGAGCATCACAATCCGTAAAGAAAAATTGAGGTATAAAACGTCAAAATTTTTGACCATGTACTGGATCAGAGAAGTGCCCGGCGTAGCATTAAGTACCACAATATTCAAGCATAAAATAACGTACGTAGAATCAAAACAGAAACAGCGTGTCTGTAGGCCTATAATTTGCCTATTAATGTTTAATTCCTTAAAATTGGCATTTCATTTGTAGCAAACCTAGATGATAGGAAACCCGGAGGCAAAATGACTTCATTACTGTTTCATAAGCGTAAGGGAGGATTTTTTTATATCATTCTAGCGCTTGTTCATAAACGTAATGATTTCCCGGTAAACAGTCAAAAGACATGCAAGGCGTAAAAATACATTTTATTTTCAAAATCCTTTAACACCGAAACCAAAACTTAAATATTTAGATTTTATAGTCTATTATTATTACTGATATCATGATGATGAAGTTCCTTTCTTTTAAAGATGCTGCCAAGTGGACCTACACTCCAGGACCATATGGTAAGAATCATGCTTTAGTATTAAGAACTTACTAGAGACGACACAGCGCTAAAAAACTTCCTGTTTCAGCCTGGTTGCCTTATAACAAGCTGAGACCTAGATGTACCTTACGTAAGAAGGCAATTTATCACAGTCCCGACCAGCGTTGACAGTTTTATGCGTCCCGTGGGGCTGGTTTCAGTTTTGATTTGCTTAAATTTATTGCAGTTACGGTGTTTGGGCAAGAATAGAATCATCGAGAGTGTTCATCGTGGGGAAATATGATAAGTATTGGAAAGAATGGAATAGAAAGTGCTAAAAGGCCGACGGCGCGTTAGTATAAAAATTGAATGTAAATGCTGTTTCTTTAGGCTATACACTTGATATTTACCCGATGGATTTATATCCACAATATGCAATGTGGGTGTGTGATGTGTGTGATAAAGCATCGATCGGTGATAGTAACTAGAACTAAGCAGTTTTGGGCTGCTTTCGTTATCAATTTGTGGGGGTGAAGGGGTTCCTTATGTTGCAAGACTGGCTGTGATAAAACTGCGTTCTTTGTAAACCGACAATTAGTACGCTCATACTGGGTAGAATCTCTTCAACAGCACTTGCAGCGGAGCCATTTCTATCTTAATTTATCGTTTTCATTTTCCGCATGTTTCATCGTATCGATTTCCTGGGAAAAGTGGTCAAAAACGGGTACATGATGGCAGTAATTCAATGGGCTGCGTCATCATACGATCATTAGGTGTGTGCTCATTGTTTTGATGCGAGCGCGGTCCTCCCCTTCGAACCATGATGCTACTGCTTAACTTATTTTTGCTGTAATGAGATTAATAAAAATGCCATGATGGCCGTCAGGAATGTGCTCCTCATGAATTTGCCAAGCACATATTTCCTGAGTTGTGAAAGCTGACTTGCCATTGTACACTTGCAGTGTCGGGTATACGCATATCAATCGGTGGGGCATCTTTTTGTAAGTTAAAGTCTTGATAAAACAATTAGCTAATCAATATCTTGACGTGAATCTGCAACCGTAAAGTACCCCGTTCATCCACCAAAACACCCATCAACCCTTTCGTAAAGATATTACTTGCTTTGTTACTAGGACCAGCAAATTGGAAGAAAGTAAACGCAAATTGTGGCAAAATGGCACAGTCGCCGATCGACATCAAATTAGACGACACTAAGTACAGTGAGAGCCTCGGAGCTTTTGATTTCATGAATTACGACAAAGTGCTACCCAACACCACTTTCGTCATGAAAAATAATGGCCACGCCGTCTCAGTATTTATCAACTATCCAGCCAACGCTGGCTACAAAGTAAACGGATCAGCAGCAGGTAAGTTGAGTCACAGTGCTGTATGGTATAATGCTTATTGACTGAACCTTGTTCTATACAGTAGTGTTAAGCGAACTGCCTCCTGTGTAAAAAGAGGCCCGTGCGCCTAAGTCGAAGCTGACGGATGTCCAGGAGGGATCGTAGTCGCCCCCACATTTGTCGGATTTTTTGCTATACAGCATCTATGCTGCGTCAAACCATATTGTATACTAAAAATTAGAATGGACTTGCTTGTTTTTAAAACGACGAACCTAGCGGAGCCCTGTATGTGAGGATCACCGGTTCGAGTCCGTGGACATCGAAGTATCCATAATGTATTATATTGCAACACCAATTTTTTTTGCTTAATTTTTGGAGAATTTCTAACTATCGAGCTCTAGTTTTTTAAACCGAGTTTACTAGGTGAAAGTTTTAAGCGGATGCAATCGTGGGATTCTAACGGGTGCATTGATTCAGAGAAATACAAATTTTTTTCATTAGGGGGGTTGAGCCATTGCAGCACTCTACCGTGTAACCTATCGAAGAAATATGAAACGTCCAATATGTGGTCCATATTGTGGTCCATAGCATATTTTACCTGTCTTAATTAGCTTCGTATCATTTACTAGCATTTATTAGGAACTAGTAACCAAAGTGACTTGACAAGTGTCCCGTAAAGGTGGATGATTATCCAAGCAGGGTCAAAAATAGGGTGTTGTAAATGTTGTACTTTTCTTGGGGGCATATATTTTTGGATATTTACATAAATGTTAAAAATTGAAGATTTCAATTACCATAATTTTTCATCCAGGTAAACAAGAATACAAGCCTTTTCAATTCCATTTCCATTGGGGAGCAACGAAATATAATGGCTCGGAACACATTATTGATGGAAAACCGTTTCCTGGAGAGGTAAGATTTGGCTTTGTTTCTTCGAATTTTAAAACTTCGAATTTCATTGATTACTTTTTCAATTTCATACTCTGACGACTTTGTACTCTTTTGAAGTGTATTTGAAAACAAGAGTTTAGGTTAACTTTTAATCTGATCTTGTTTTAGCTCCACTTCATTCAGCAAAACATTAAGTACGGCACAATACAGGATGCATTAAAGCACAGCGATGGCCTGATGGTTTTTGGAACATTTCTAAAGGTAATCATCACATTTTCTATTGCTGCAAAGTCTGGTGACCACCTTGTTTTTGTTTTATAATTGCAACTATGGATTATGTGGAAATATGGCATTATATACATAGTTGCGTTGAGTAACTGATTCATGGTTGCTCGGTCTTACTATTAAGCGCCACTGAGCTATTTCTGACTTCAACATTTTTTTTTTAGATCAGCAAAACGGATAACTCCGTCTTTTCTTTCCTGACGACCTACATCAATCAAATTATTTATTCAACTGGAAGTAAGTAGACCAAGTAAAAAGTTTTATTTTTACGTTATTTTATTGCTTTTTTCGTCTCCTTTTTGTGTGTTGAACGTTTTCCTGGTGTGTTTTATTTCTATTCAGATTTTTGAGCCTCTTCTTGAATCTCTCGTAAATCTTATCACTATAGAGAAATTTTTCAGATGTAGGGATGACTGCTCAATATTTGATGCCGATAGAAACATATGTCGTATGTTGTTACTTTTTATTTTTACCGCTTTGTTTGAAATCTGAAATTATACCAGGGCTTAACGTTTGACATAGTTTTTTGCATTTCTACTTACTTGCAATTGAGTAATGGCAATGACACCCTGTTATTGTGTCACTGAATTACGGGCCGTGGAATTACAGAGTAAATAGACCCTCACCAAACAATGAAGTGGTTGTCAAGAAAATTATCCATTCGAAAATTATCCCGATAAATAACTAATATTTAGAATTTCGAATCTTTTTTGCTACTTTGTCGGTTTTATTTACAAACTACTCTTGTTTTTATCTTTTTAGATAATTCAGTCAATATTCCTCCTTTCGAACTAAACAAATTACTGCCAAAAAACACAAAGAAGTTCTTCAACTACAAAGGCTCATTGACCACACCTGACTGTCAGGAAGTCGTCAACTGGGTAGTGATGAATGAAACAATGGAAATCTCTGAAAATCAGGTATGGCTCATTTTCTAATAGTACTACTTTTCATGTTGGCACGAAACGTCTGGACGTTAGACAAGGAATGGACACCCGTTTCTAGTACCTAGCGCGATCTCTCCCACTTTTGCCAATCTCTCCCGCTTTTGCCAATCTCTCCCGCTTTTGCCGATCTCTCCCGCTTTTGCCGATCTCTCCCACTTTTGCCGATCTCTCTCACTTTTGCCGATCTCTCTCACTTTTGCCGATCTCTCTCATTTTTGCCGATCTCTCTCACTTTTGCCGATCTCTCTCACTTTTGCCGATCTCTCTCACTTTTGCCGATCTCTCTCACTTTTGCCGATCTCTCTCACT
>JAAAKL020003575.1:0-22814 GCA_010016065.2 Carybdea cf. marsupialis auct. non (Linnaeus, 1758)
TACATCCTTGCCCCAACCCCAAACATAAACGAAAAGCAGTAAATCATAATCATCATTCCATTATACGGTGGTAAAATGTCATTTATCACTGGAAACACTGGCGCACAGCATCATTTATGGCCGAAAAAGTCATAAAACATGCAATTTCATGGTGACCCATCACAATTTTTTCCTCTCATTTTGAGCCCTGGAAATTGAACCAAATGGTGCTTTCAAGGGACAAAAAATGCAAAACCCAGACCCCCAGTTCCAAGGGTTTGGTCTCGGCTGATTTATGAAACCACTGCCCAAACCCTAACCCCAGATTCGACCCTGTTAATTTCTAACGTTGCACAAGGGGAAATGTGCCTACTTTCATGTAACTTGTTTGCAGCATAGAGCACTTTAAGAGTGTATGCCTTTCCTAACATCACCAATGGACCTTCCTGGGGTTGAATCCTTGCCCTCTTGGTCAGAAGGTCAGGAATGTATCCAAAAAAGATCAAAAATTTCCAAACAGAAAATATTAGAGATGGAATAACAACACAAAGGCTTGTAAATGTTTTATATATTGTTTTTTCACACCTACAGACTGCCATATATACAATAGTTTTAATAGCCTTCACACCTGTCTCTCCAACTAAATTGATATCTGTGATATTTTCAAAACAAAGTGTATTGACCTTTCTAACCATTTGACCTCTAGAGGTACAGTACAAGGAAAATGATGTCTTGTCCACTATACTAAAACAAGCATAAAATTTCATATTTAGGCTCCCTCTCTTTCTAGTTCCAATGACAAACTTTTCACTTTCCATTCTCTATACTGTTATCCCCTTTGCATGCATGGCTGTATAAGCCACACCTCTATCATATTACCACCTTGATCACAGGTTTTCAACTTTTTAATAATTGTCTACCCTCTGAATAAAGAACTATTATGCACCCTAAATTCAGTGTTTTCCAAAGTAAATGGGTAAGGTTTTAAACAGATCATGGACCAGTCTGTAGGATTATATACTTTCTCACAACTGCACCCCACCTGTCCTCGCTATTCAGGATGCGACCATGCTTCTCCCATTGAAATAAATCAAAGTGTATGACAAATTTTGTAAGAACCAAAATGTGTGGTCTCCCCAGGTCTACATTCTTTAAGTGCCCCTTAGAAACCTTAAGGCATAGTCCTACCCATATCCCAGATTGACAACAGCTGACCTAGACCTATATGATTAAGATATACTGTTCCTGCAATGCTACCAACTTCTTCCAATCTTATGTGTCACAATCATAATCACATAATTTCTAAAAACAATCACATCTTAATACAAGGATACATTATTACTCACAAACGTCATCACTTTCCATTACTCCTTTCTGATATCAAAATTTAAACTATGCATCAAAGATAAATGGGGTTCTTACCTGTTGGATTCACCATAGAGATCTGTTTCTGCTACAACACCAAATGCAAGCTTAAAATGGAAAGAAAAGGTTGTCAATCAGTTTTAACAACAAGAAAATTCAGGGAAAAAGACCCTGTCTTTTGTGGTTAACTGATGAAGATAATATCGAAAGCTTTGAATTGAAGTGTATTTTTTGAGTCTATATATATATATATTTTTTTTTTAATGGCCTGAATGCCTTGTAAATGAGACTACAAACCCTTGCAAATAACATAACATAACCAGCATAACAACATCCTTTGGAGCCAAAATGGTATTACAATTCATACCCATGCATATTGCTAAAATTAGATGTTTTAAGCCTATAGTGATAATGTATTGCTCCACATGATGTAAAACAATAACACCAATAATAAGCTACATAAATAGAAACTTTAAAAGTATATTTTGGCAAAGAAAATAACACATCATTGTTTGTGATTATGTACATACACAGTATGATGTTAATAAGGTTATGCAAGATAAGAATAAACTTTTGCAAGTAAACATGGGTACTTATTGCAACCTCTGCCAAAACCAACCTAATGAACAAACAGCATATGCTAGGGAAAACATAAAATACTAGAATTTTAGAGATGTACTTTGCCAGAAAAGCTAGAGATGTACTTTCCTAAAGAAGGATTTTTTTAGCCATAGATATACCTTCCTAGAATCAAATTTGGGTTAGGGTTACGGGTTAGGGTGCCAGTATCTACTCTCACAAAAGGATTCTTCTAGAAAAGTACATCTTGGCAAAAAAATTTCTATGATTGTATAACTTTGCAATTCTAGATTAGTACATCTCTTAAATTCTAGCATTTGATAGCATCCCTCTATGCTTGTCTAAAAATGCCACTTTGCAATCAACACCAAGAATACTTGAGGTTTTAATCACCTCTTTACTGCCTTATATACAATGGTAGCAGCAACTTGTAGCTATTTCAATGGAAATTTTGTGGATCTGTGTTAATATTTTAACAAACTGATGGCATAACAGGTGGCATAAATCAAGTGTTCTGGTTGAATAAGATCCAAGTGTATTGTCAATTCACCTTGCATATATATTGCATATTGCCTAATACATATCACCAACAAAATAAAATATGATATACATGCTTTGTGCTTCCAAATTGTGGAATGTGCTGTGGACGCTATTTCTAAACAAATCATCTTGAATTAGTTGTGTGGCTGACTTAGCCCAACAAATCATAGCATGGCCATCTAACTTTCCATATCTATGCAGTAGTGTCGAGCACCACAGTGTAGACATAGCAGTTCCACGAAACTAGAACCTTTACTTTAGTAACATGACCTTGTTTTACTTGACTTAGTGATTCTAGAATTTGACTGCTTCTTATTACATCTATTTACGTGATCCACTTACTCTTTTTCATTTATGTCATTTAATTCTCTGCTTATTTGCTTACATACAGCAACAATGCTTTTGGGGATGGGAACAATATTTACCACTTAGTTTCTTAGTTTTCTGTCTCTCTAGTAGAACTCAGCATTCCCAGCAATAAGCATTGTCTCAACTTATGCCAGTGAAGGTTTTGCACCGTTAACAGTATTTATGAACTCAAAAAATGTACTATAAATAGAAAAGGTTTTCAAGGTACCCCCTCCGGTCCAACTTGTTTGCCTCCATGCCGCATTGCTTGGACATCTTTGATCTGCTGCTCAATCTCTGTTTAAAGAAAGAACAAAACTCAGTTGAACAAAGTATCCAGTGAACAATAAAAATTTCACAACACAATGTATATGCTAACCTTCACAATGACATTCTGAAATGTTTTAATACATACAACAACACAATAATTTCAGACATATATGTTGCCTGTTACAACAATTTTTGTTCCACAACTTCATGTAACATTATCCATCCATGTTGAAAGCCTCCATGATAGAAAGTACTTCATTTGCACTGCTAGCTCTTCAATCATTATATTTCAAAATCCCCAAACTATCAAGTTTCCAAAGATAATCCCCAATAGCTACCAACATTATTCAACCACTGTTTCTTTTGTTACCTTCAGTCCACTCAGGGCTACTTACCTGCAATCTCAAGATGTTATTTAAATCTCCCATGGTATGTACACATTTCAGTGGCAATCCCACCCCATCACAGCTGATTTATGTGAACCAACGAATTCAATCAAAATCTCTATTGGCAAAAAGGCCACTCATTAGACCACTGATCTTATCATGATCCGTCTGCACCTTCTACTGAGATGCACTCCAATATGTTCTTCCAAACAACTTAATCACTGGGAAGTTGGCATATGATCTTAGCAGATCTATGGTCTGTGACCTTAGCAGATACCATTTTCTTTGTCAGTACTTGATAACAATACTGTTTAGAAAATAAGTGCATCACATACACTTAAATGTACGTTGCAACTCATACAAGGTCCCCAATGATTCCCAAGGTCCTGAGAAGTTAAGATTCCTAACCAAGACTTTGAGGATGAGCAGGGAAATAGTTTGAAACCACATAACTACTTAACCCTTGCCTTGTAAATGTATGTTTTTCAAAGTTTGAAAGAAACAAGACATTTTAAAAACAAGCTTTGAAGCTTTATTACTCTTCATTCAGTTTCATATATATACATGTATATGTGAATAACTAAACTCAAAAGGCCAGCAGTCACCAATGTTCATATATATCAATAAACAACTCAGTCAATACACATTTCATGTTTAGATGTCATCTTCATCATAATGCATGTTTGTTTACTGAGTTGTTATATATATTACCATATATACATTTCTCAAGAAATAAACATTTTTTCTTTATTTTATCTCCTTCAATTTATCATATACATGTATATATATTTACGTCCAGACTGTTACTTGATCATTTTCTTCCATTAAGCTTTACTATCGCATAATACGTTTTGGGGGAAATATTCCACGTGATATCAAATTAGGCAACATCTTAAAACTGTGTATGAGATGTTTGTACAGCTAAGTTCAAAATTGTTTTGTACAGGCATTAAAGTACATTTGGTATTATTTAACTATACCGCTTCAAAAATTTGACTGTCTTGAAAATTGTTACCTGGCGGGTTTTCCGTATGCATTTCATTGTGAAACTGTTCTCGAGAACATCAGATGGACAAGAGAAAGTCGTTCTGGATCGTCTCCATGCGTTACAGACTATTTCCGTTTCAGCTTCGTAAAACCTAAACTGATACCTTAAACTTTATGTTAGTCTATTGTCAATGTCGCATGCCTGCAAATGTCTGAGAACGTGGGTGTTTCATGCCAATATGCATACGATAAAGCTTTGTCAAGGGAGATACGGAAGACCTCTTTCGCCCCTTGTCTTGATGTTGCTGGTCAATCCTTCGTGTTTTACTCGACAGCTATTACACTGCGTCGTTAGCTCCGCAACTCCAAACTACGGTTGTGAGTGACGCTGTCCTGACAGACGACATATTCGTTTTCTTTCTTATCTACAACATTTTTTCGACTACCAATAAACAACAACAATATAGCATGGTGAATTTTTGTACTAGTTAAAGCTATCATACTGCTTAAACATTTGTGCATGTAGTTACAGCTAAAATACGGTACGAATCCTGCGGCCGGGATCAAAAAACGCGCAGCCATGTTATGAATCAGAATAACACACATTCACGATCACCCTGAAGATCTTCCGACAACGCAGGCAACTTTATCTCTACTTGAAAAAAAGCCAATAAGTCAATCCGAGGGCGGAAGAAAGGAGAGGAATATACCAAGCAAATGCAATAGCAAGGACAGTGAAATCGCTCTGAATTTCTAAAATCTCACATTCAGAAATCGCCTCGTCAGTGCTCATATTGAGACATCATACATGTTAAATGTCATAGCGAGGAATTTCACACACACTGCAATGTTGTAGAGTCACAATGGCGTATCGTAATGTATACACTTTTAAAAGACAGGCTCGGTTTGTTTAAAGCTATCGAACATGCGAGCGGCATAGAGCCAACCTGACGAAAGTCGCAAGCACATTACTCCTGCTCGTCACGACCTTCCCTTTTGTTACACGATATACAGAAACAGGCAGTAAATTTCATACCTTCGTGTGTTGTTGCAGCCATCGCTTTAAGATCCTGGACTGACTTCAGGTATGTTTCTAATAAAAATCTTCAATACTTCTAGAAGCCAGATAATAAATCAAATGGTCGCCATAATACAGTTGTGCTTTACGTCTGTCTGAACTAACTGTGAGCATGCGCATATGATAACTAAACATTTTCTTTGTTCCCTGACGTAAGCGGCATCGACCCCCAGAGGTGCGAAGAGAGCACATCGATTCGTATTTTTAGGTAGAGGTTGCTGTCAAAACAGGCACTTTGGGACGTCAGTGTGTCGTCTGTTGAAAAGCAGATATATTTTTCCAGCGTATAAATGCTTTGGATGATGCAGGGAGGTCTTTCTTCGGCCACTAGCGTTATTGTGCGTCGGTTGTAGTAATCAAAAGGAAAGATGGTACCTTCTTCCTCTGTGGTAGTAATAGGCATAGGCCAACAAACACTAACATCACATCTTTTAAAATAGTACTGCATGGCCTATTTTCTCAAGGAGGAACAGATTCAAGGGGATATTGCTCCACTGTAACTCCTTGTCCACGTGTCTATAGCAAGCTAGAGCAAGGAACTTTTAAGTTTTAGACTTCCAGCGGTGTAAGTAAACTGCAAGTTTGTAAGTAATTTTCAAGTCACTTGCCTATTTGCTTATATATATTTTAAAGCTCTTTGTGCCCTTAAATCACTTATGCAAAATGAGCATGTTCTGAGTCACGTGCTAACTCCAGGTCCTGGAGAATGCTCAACGAGATTTGTTGTAGCTTTACGTAAACCATCGTTTGTTACCCCAATGATGCTTGCTAGGAAGCCAAACTTTACATACGATTCAGTGTGAGTAAGGAGGGCTGTCTTTCAGCAAAAAATGATAGTTATATCATTGTCTATGTATTTATCCTGAAAGACTTCACATGTGAAAATTTCAGACTCTTCAATTTAAAAGTTTGTTGGTGGTACAAAGCAATAAATCACGAAACAGCTAAAACATTTTAGTCCTCAAAAAACTTTTTTCCTCTGACAATCCTCAGAGTACAAAGTCGCCACAATTGGAATTGAGAAGAAATCAATGAAATTTATAGCAAGCTGTGTTTTGAACGTAGCTAATCAGAAGCCTGACTGCTAGACTGGTGTTGTTTTGACCAATCAGTGTCTGTGGAACTGAATGGTTAACCGAAAAGGCCCAATGAAAAGAACTAATAAAAAGACAAATTCTTCTTGTCTGCAAGGCAGTGGTTTTATTGCTTTGATCTGAACCGATACAAAATCGTCTAGGTGAAAAGCAGACCTAGCTTTACCTATCATATAGAAGCGGTCATCCATACACAATTTTGCACAGTTTGGGGATTCAAGCAAATGCTGTCCTATGGCAGAGTGACACTGCTTAGTAGTGTTTTTCGTTTTCGAGACTCGAGATGGTTGTTTCCTTGTAGGAGCTGACGCCTTGGGAATACAGGACGGAATATGATGCTGCTTAATTAAAGCAAGTAATCTCAAAGTCGTGCTTCCGGCATAGGCAGCCTCACACTGGAATGAAAGTGAGTAGACAACGATGCTGCAATTTGTGGAAGGCACACAGTCTTTGTGGTTAGTTGAGAACACTTTCTTCCTGGCATAAACTACGTGTGGGGTCACAGCACCGAAACACTTCTCTACGGCCTTTTTGGGTTTCATGAATTAGTTTTTTCATTGAGCCCTTTCGGTTAGCTATTCACTTCCACAGACACTGATTGATCAAAACAACACCAATTTAACAGTCAGACTTCTCATGGGCTACTTTCAAAATACAGTTGGGTATAAGTTTCATTAATTTCTCCTCAAATCCCATTCTGACGATTTTGTACTCTGAAGAGTGTCAGACGAAAAAATCTTTTCAGTACTTACATGTTTTTGCTGTTTCGTGCAGTTTTATTCTTCAATTTATCTGATATAATAACTTTACCAAGGCATATGAGGTCGCCTTCCTATTAAAATCACCACTCTATACGCCTAAAGAGCTGCCACAACTTTCTGTTCAGACATCTTCTAGGTCTATAATTTGTCGTCTACCTTTGCTCTTGACACGTATTTGTAAGATATTTGTACCGCATGTCTTTCCGCTCCTCTGCCGCGTTGAGATATGACTCTCATGGATCTGGCAGCGTCGGCATAAGTGCTATTCTCTGTTTCTCATTCCAAATGACCATGTTTGCTGCCTGCTAGATCACCACTTTAGGAAATATTATCATGTTATACAGAAATCTATTTGTCTTCAGTTCACTCTCCCATCTCATGCCCACTCACCTTGCGCTCCCTGCATTCCCTGGCCTGGAACCATCTTTCCCTGCCTCTTGAAACCTAAGTTTCATCTGGACTACCTGTCTTGAAAGTTTATCTTCATAAATCTACTCTACTTTCTCCTTTCCGAACCTCAAACCAAGTCTTAATATCTAGTCAGTTCTGCAGGTTTACTTCCCTTTCTCAAGACTCACGTCGCGGCTTGGCACGGCATGTATTTGTGTACCTTCATTTGAAATCATCTGCCATATTGCCACTTCGCCAGGTTAACTGAAGACAGAAACATACCATAAGCAAGCTTAATCCGAAAGCAAGTGAGTTTATAGTGAGATTACCAAATAAGGCATGAAGTAAGGGTGCTCTTGTGAACAGATAAGAAGCTGACGTGTACACTTACGAAGCTGAATAGATTTAAAGCTTTGTGTCACTACAGTATTTTAAAATGCAAAGTATTGTAGTCTTGAGATTACCCCTTATCAAGGGGGAGGGAGCTGTTAAGGCACACAGGATAACGGTCCTAAGATGTAACGACTACCTGCCAATAGACTGAATAAGAAGTCCTTTCCTAAACCACGCCTTTAGCAACGAGTGGTGTCCGTTTGCCATATATAAGAGTAATCGTGAATGCCTCATCTGTGTGCAAGTAAATTTGTGTCTCCCAGTAGTCCTGTCTACGAAGGAAATAAAGCCCTACCCTCGCCCTTTAAGCATGCATGAATGAGCTCGTTTACTTAACTTTGGTATCTCTGTGGGAAGTACAGCGCAATGACTTTTCTAGCTCTGTAAAGCAAATAATCATAATGCAATCTATATAAAGCATTTCCACAACTTTTAACTTCTGGGAGCCTTATATGCCCCCTATCCGGTTACTTCTTTTAAATTTTCCATGCCCAAATGCTACACCATCTTGCTTCTCTTTGGAATTATCTGCAGACTTCAATGTACAAAATCTAATAAGAATCCTTTGTAAACCGCACGTAACCTACCAAACCTTTAAAAATTGACGTTTGTCGTAAGTAAAGCTGACGTAAGGTTGGGTAGTCAAAGTCGTCGTCTTCTTTCTCAAATAGTATCACAGTGATCAGAAAGGCGACAGACAGAACTGTCGGTCTAGAGTTTTGCATCGTGTTTGTTAATATCACTTTTCAATGCTGGAAACAGGGCCGTTGAAGCCAGGGCAAATCTCTCCATTCTTTCCAAAAGTATCATTACGTACAAATCCAAGGAATACAGAGTGCTCATTAAGGCAATAGCGCCTCCACACCCTTCAGCTTTTAGAACCATTGCTACGGCCTTGGAAGATAAAAAGTCATGTGAGGAGAACAGCCCGACGTTTGGTCCTAAGCTTCTTAACCAATCTATACTGCCTGCTTAGACAACATCTGAGAATATCAAGTGAGTCAGAAGCCACTCGTCCGCAAAAAAATTGCAACAAAAACGAAGGAAAATCGATGGGTATCCGATCCAGTCTAAACACTCTAGACCTAGGAAGGAATTCATTTTAATCCCATCCTTTATAAACGTTCCATCTGAGAAGGTGTAAAGCAGAAAGAGGAGAATTGGATCTTTGTATCAACGATACAACAAAATCCTCTTCGCTTATTGAAATTATAGAATTCGACAGACCGTTGTGTCAGATATTCACCAAGTACGCTATCCGTTCCAATTCTTGCGAATATCATATTTTTATGAAGAGATCTAAAAAGTGTTTAAAATATACTGCATATTTTTGTCCAACAGGATCATCCTCCAAAACTCCGAAAATCGAACTCCTTGTGTTTTGTTTTTGGGTCGATAGATAGTTAGTATTAATATGAGCAAGTTCATAGTCAACTCCTACTGCACAAGGAAGTATGAAACAGAACATGAACAGAACATCAAAATAAATACTAATCTTTTGAATTCCTTCTATAAGAAACTGGGCCCTTTTACTTGCACTTTTAAAAGCCCCTTCTATCATAAGATCATTTCACAATTTTTAATGCAGTAACTCATCAATATTGTTAAAAGTAGCTGAACACAATATCTTTAATTTGATCACAACCAGGAGGTTATGTGGAAAACATTTGTCATAAAATAAATAAATTGTACCACATGTTGCAAAAAATTGTAAACTTCCCAAGAGTATCAAACTTTGGAGTTGAAATTTTATTAGAAAGTATTAGATGGTTGACTGTGTATGCATTTAAGGCCCTCTGCATGAAAATACTGTGAGCATATAATGACAGCAAATCAAATAGGGAGAAAGTCAAGAATATACTGCATGGCTGATCATAAAAGGAAAATAATACTCAATGAATGATAAAGCATTCCAACATTTGCATGGATGGGAAAGTGCTCCAACACTTAGATGGTGAGAAGATTTACCATGCATATCCTCTTACAATTCACGGTTAGTACATTTCATTCTGATTCACATTAACAATATAAACGTTACCTAAGCTATAGGTAGTATTCCAATGAATTATTTTATTTAAAGTATGTTTGTCTGGGGAAAAGTTATGATATACCAGTGGTTCTGTGTAAAAAATAACTAAAATATTGTTAGGATTAACAATGAATGAATAGCTTACAGATGAAGAAATTTAAAATCTTAACATCCAACAGATTGTTTTTCTGACTAACCATATTTTATGAAGATAGTAAATATACACCGAGTGACAGCGACTTTGGGGCCAAGAGGGAGATGTGATCTCCAATAAATTTGCTCTGAAATTAAAAAAGGATTAAAATCAATAAATAAATGGCAAAAGTACTTAATTGCTTATACAACATTAATGGCAATTTCAAATTCAAAGATCTGCCAAGTTTCCACTTCTTTTTAAGCAGTTTATCTCCTTACTGGTATTACCTGATGGATATCCCTATAACAAAAGCACACGTGTAAGGAGCCTTTTCTTTCACTTTAATCATCCATAAAAGCTTAATTGTCATGCAGATTTTCAATGTGGATACTGAATATGCTTTTAACAAAGGAAATGTTTGTAAATGTACTATTTGACCATGTTTGAACTAAACTAGGATTTCCATTACTTTGATGAACGGTTCGAATACCGTTTTTAATCCAGTGATCCTCGACTTTGCTTCAACTTTAAGTATTGTTTTCGGCTATCAATTGCTTGCCTAATCCACAGTAACTCCAGTTCAATTTCTTCGGTGATTTCTCGTATCTGATGTTTATCTTTATCACCGTTCGAAAGCCTACTCAAAAAATCATCACATTTTCTTAGAACCGAGTCAGAAGCAGGACTTACTTCTGCGATATAGTTTTTACTAACAACTTCGCTCCTTTTGTCTTCGGTGTCCTGTTCCTTTGTCCTATGTACGGCGTCTTGTTCTTGTTGAGCTGATTCTATGTCACTCTTTAATACAGTTACACTAAAATGTGTGACCATTATATTTTCCTTGTCTGATGATACTACATTTTCTGATTTTTCTGGTGTGCTTGTCCTTAAAGCATTATCCATGGGTGCTTCCCCAATAGACATTGCTTCACATACTGATGAAGGTTGTGCTTCTTCTATATCTGACACATTCACGTTGAAAGAATCGGAACGTGCCGAAGGTAAGGAGTTTGTTAGTTGAGTATCAGTGTCTTTTACTGGCTCCTCCTCCACGGCGACTTCTCTTCTGCTACTATCTGAAAATTGAGAAGTTTTTTTTGAATTTTTGGATGAATTACTGCTGTCAGGCGAGATCGCAACAACCGGTCTTTTCTTAGGTGAGCCGTCAAATCGCGGAAGGCAAATTTGGTCCCGTGGCCACCAGACTGGTGTAATAGTGTCCTCAGTGCATTTTCTCATTGCTTGAATCTCTTCAAAGATCTCTAAAAATTCTCTTCGTGTTTCCGCAAGAAGTTGTCGAGTCCGTGATCCTCTGAATATTGCTTGTAATTTATTGAATCCGAGATTTTTATTGCCATTTTCCATATTTAAAACGAGAAGAAGCTAACGCTTCCGACTACTGGTCAATATAATAGCTCGAATATATAACTTTAATGGTATAGGCCTAATAAGAACTTCCAACGGCTATGTAAGGAATGCGCCAAGAAGGTTTGGCTCTATGTTCTTTCGTTTTCAAGATGAAGTCTGCATATTTGATTATAGTTTTGAAGCATTTACAAAAGCCCCAAATCTAGTGAAACAGGGACATTTGGCATCCATATTTGTTTTGAATTTTGGCGGGGAAGTAGTTTCCAGGTCTATCAAATATTTGTTTCCACCATAGGGAGCTGAAATAATTACTATAAACAGAATAACATGTTGGTCAACCTGCCTGCTCACATCACAGACCTACAATCCGTGATCCATCTCCTTGAGTTTTTCATGTGGTGAGTTACATAACTCTAATATTATCAAAATTTATAGAAAGAGTGAGCCAATTTTAAGCTGGTATTTTTCTGATATACAACATGGTATTAATGACATTGCAATCAAATTAAGGTCTTCCATATCCATGTCTCCTGGTACCGGTACTGTACATTGCACTATAACATTATCGTTTTGAATTGCATCCTTATACTATATGTTTAGGCCTATGCTCGATTACAAACGTTCAATAATCATAAGCGTATAGATATGCAGTAAGTAAATATGTAATAGATATTACTGGTAAGTACGTTCACTTACCGGTACTAACTATGTATGCCGGTATGGTATTAGTTAACTTATTGGGATGATCACCTGAATTTTAGGCAGATGCATATGTGTTTAGTATTGATGTAGAATATGCTTTAGACTATCAACTTTAGAGAAATAATACACAATCTCTTGTCTTATTAATTTATTTAGATTCCATTCTCTTGATATACACCTGTGTATGCCATAAAAATGGATGTTAGAAACAAAGTTATGTTCCTTGTATACCAGTTTCTAGAAGAAAGTGGATACAAGTTGTCAATAGACACTTTAATCAAGGAAAGGTAAGCTGCAACATGAATAGAAATAAAAATAGAAAAATATGGAGGTTTTTTACATACATGTACAAAAATAGAGGCTAGGAGCTATTGAGGTAATGTGCTTGACATTTAAGTTTGTATTCATAATCAGATGTTATCTTTGTTGGTCTTTACTCTTGTTTCTTTGTAAGGGACTTTTAAAGG
The DNA here is from genome assembly GCA_010016065.2 of Carybdea cf. marsupialis auct. non (Linnaeus, 1758). Taxonomy (NCBI): domain Eukaryota; kingdom Metazoa; phylum Cnidaria; class Cubozoa; order Carybdeida; family Carybdeidae; genus Carybdea; species Carybdea cf. marsupialis auct. non (Linnaeus, 1758). Next base: position 12,873 of record JAAAKL020003575.1, read on the forward strand.
CAGGGCTGTTATATATAAGGAACATTGTGCAACATGGTAAATGAGGCAGCACAATCAGTTTTTATTTGGCATCAGAGTCATAGTATGCCTATAATGGTTTTTTATCATTGGAATTCAAAATAAACATATATTTTCTTGACAGCGCTTTAGAATATCATGTGTCTGGTATCACGTAAAGTCGCATGTACCATTCAGGCTTGATGAAGTTCTTACTTGATGCATGTTTTCACATGTTTATGCATATATGTATGGTAGATATTTAGCTGTTAAACCAATGGTTTGATGTATTTATTTCAGTGGAGTTGACTACACCTTTAAGCATTCAGATGGTACCTCAGGACAGTTGGTTGGCATAGTAGGTAATACACTTGGTTTGTTTTATCTGGTTTCCGATGTTTAGTGTAATGTAAGGCAGCATCAATACTTAGCTAAACAACACTTTGATCTGCTTTTTGCATTAACCCTTATCAGTAGCAGTCTCGCTACAGTTCAAATCTGATTATGTTAGAAGTCAGGTCAACATGAAGACCTGTGCCAATCTGCTGAGACCCTAAGCCAAAAAGAGTTGGAAAAAGTAGATGAAGATCAGATTGGCACTTATGCCTTGTGCATTGCAAAGATTAGCTGATGCAGATGTCATATTGCCAAGAATGATTGCAAGCAAGTCATGAGCTAGGTTTTGTTGGGTTATTAAGCAAGTGCAGATCAGTTTTAGTAGAAGGTAAAGTGGACTGTTTTGTTAAAGCAATTAAGGAATGTGTCGAGGCTGTTAACAACAGGGACCTATGCAACAGTGGCAACCAAACCACAGGACATATTGGTTTTTATTGAATGTCTAGCTGAATTTCTAGACATCCAGATCATTATCATATATTATATTAGAATGTACTTATAAATACTTCTCTGTAGGGCAGTTTCTCTATACATTTCCAAGGCTTTTGATAAGGTTTGGCAAGCTGGTCTTTTACATAAACTCAGAGCTTATGGCATTGGTGTTGACATTTTCAGGATCATTTCATCGTTCCAAGTGATCAGAATATTAAGATAATTTTGGTTAGTGAGTTTTTTTTCAGTAAATGCTGGTGTCCCTCAAGGTTCTATTTTAGGCCCCACACTTTTTTGCATTTATATTAATGGTTTATCAGATTCTGTGTTTTGTCAGCTTGCAATTTATGCTGATGATACTACTTGTAGTAGGACATCACAAGTTTCCTGCCAAGAGAGAATGGTTTCAGAACTTAAATCTGAATTAACTCATTCACTGTGTGTGATGCAGTATGGCATATTGGTGAGACTTGGCCTCAAACCCAAAGGACGCTTTACAGCATCCTGATCTCTCAAACCTGATGGCGTCCTCACTTCATGACTTCAGCTTTTTTCAATGGGTTATTCATTGATTGGCTATTTTGGAGTTACAAAACGATAGTATGAATGTTCCTTTTTAAATTTATGCAAAAATATGAGCATGTGTTTGGTCAAAAATGACTGAAAGTTGCCACTGAAGTGAAAGAGTCAAGGTGACCATAACAAGATGAAGTGTTCAAATGTTTAGGACAGTTATTCTAGTAGTTTATCACCCTTTTTCATGGTTTTACTGATGAGGAAATAGAAGATACAGAAGGGAGATGTCAATGGTTTCTTGAAGGTCAATTAGTCCTACCAATTGATGGAATTCATCATCTTCACATGAGAAAAATGGCACTGGAGTTTCAGTGTTTAAAGTATCAGTCATTATTTTGGATCAGCTGACTTGACAAGTGAACTTAGTACCGGTAATGTTATTTTAGATGAATTTTATGGAACTCCCAGTCCAATGAACAAACCAAACTTCAACGAAAAGGAACTTGACTTTTTCAATCTTCTTTTTGAACTGGGACTATATACATTGTTTTCTGATCAGAGGACTCTGAATGCAACTTTATTGCAACAAGAGTGGTGACTATGCAAATTGAAGGCCAAGTACATCCGAAGAAATACACACTTTCCTTGGTGATTGTACATGGGTTTAGACTCTTTACCATGTATTAAGTGCTATTGAAGCAAGGACAAATATTTTTTGTAGCATTGCTGTAGTAGAAGGCATGATACAGGGTCGATTTGAGAAAGTATCAAATTATTTTCATGTTATAGACCAATTGACATTCAAAAGACATGATCCTGCTAGAAACAAACTGCATCAAATGTAGCCTATTTTAGTTGTAATCAATAACAATTTCCTGAACAACTATAGGCCTCCCAAAAGAAGCTGCTATCAATGAAGTAATGATTGCATATAGAGGATGGTTATTTTTTCAAAAATATTTACCTGTGAAGCCTTTAATTTATGGCATCAAAGGTAGGCCAAGTCTGATAGCATAAATGGTTACCCTAATGAATTCAGTGTATATGTGGTCTGACTTGCAGGTTTTCTAAGAGAAATTCTTAGACTCGATTGAAAAACTATCAAAGGGACGTCAGAGGTTTAGGGCATTATTATTCCAAGGGTTTTGCAGTTTATTTGGCGTGACTTAGTTTACAAATTTATATGTTTTTGAGTAAATCAGAAGATGGTATCAAAATGTGCCATTCTCATTGTTTCCTAGAGCTCCCGATCAGCTGCGTCCATCAATTTCCTCTTGGGTTTGCTCTTGTTTAAAGTATCACATGCAGTCGGGTTTGACACCATGACAATAGAGCTTTTGTCTCAGAGTGATTGAGTTAAATACTGTTGTAGAGTGACAAGTGGCCTTGAGTGCTGGAAAGCTGTCATCTTTTGAGCTCTTTGGCATTTCTTTTACTTCAAGGCTAGAGTGGGTGTGTTACCTGACTAGCCTAGTGAAGTCTGTGTCAAGGAAGGTTGGGGCTCTTTTGGGATCTATGATCTTTGTGTCACCTGACATTGCCTTATATCTTTATTAGGTAGTGATCAGGCCTTGTATGGAGTACTGTTGTCATCCGTGGGCTGGTGCACCAAAGTGCTGTCTCAACATATTTAACTGGCTCGAAAAACAAATTTCTCATGCAGTTGGCCCTGAATTGGCCTGCACTTTTCAACCTCAGTCTTACCGTAGAGATATTGCATCTTTAAGTCTTTTCTACAGGTACTACTTTGGTAAGTGTTCTTTTGAGTTGGCTCAGTTGGTTCCTCTTCTCCTCGTCAAGTCAAGACCCGCTCAGTGTATACTATATATCTGCATGACTTTTCTACTTCTGTTAAAAAACCCCAGAAATTTCTTTGCTAACAGTTTCTTACCTTTGACTGCCAAGATCTGGAACTCTCTGTCTTCAGACTACTTTCCTCTTACTTATGATCTTCACACTTTTAAATCTAATATCAATCACCATCATGGAAGTCTTTAATTTTTTTGTCTTTAATTTTATCTATTTTTCTTTCTACTTCTTTCAAAGTAACTCAATACCTTGAAGTGGCAACTCTGCCTTGTATTAAGTGAAGGATTTACAAAAAATAAATTATGAAAGTATTCAGGCTTACTCTGACTTTCAATGCATTATTCCTATTTTTCAATCAAACATGTGACTGTACAGCAATAGGCTAATTGCAATTTACGTATGATAGCTCTGTAATCCATGAAATACTTTAGTAGTGCTTATTTATGATATTATAGTTCAGATATGTAATGGTAGTTACTAAGCAAGAATTTAAAGCTGATGTAGGAATACCTTAAAATATCATGGAATCAGTGCTGAAATTGAGCACATGACCATTATGTTTTCATTTTTAGTGAATGCTTCTATTCTTACTTTTAAGCTCTATACATCCCTATTTTTATTTCTCTATATCGTTTTCTAAGACAGATGTATAGAAGAAGAAGCAAGAGCAAAGAAGAGGCAGTCTAATCATGTTAGAGTGAGTAGTTTGTTTTATTATCTTTTAGAATGCTATCAAGACTATAAGCCCAAGAGTGCACAAAGCCAAAAAATGCCCTGAATCAATAAAATGCTTCCTTTTTTATAAAATCCTTAGCTTAAAATTGTTGTGTATGATCCAGAAGAGATAATTGATTGCACTTAACAAAAGTAACATTTGGCCCTTTTACGGATATTTAGTTTGTCTTTGTAAAGTTTATTATCCATGAATACCAAAATGGACCACTACCAATCCACAGTTTCCAGAAACAGAGTTACTGTAATAAAAGAGCAAGGGAGAATTCAGTTAGTATGTGGTGGTATATATGGCCAATTTTACCCCCCCCCCTATTGTACTGCTTCATTGCAATGTGTAAGAGAACCCTTTCTATGACATCACCACTGTCCCAATGATACTAACATAAGCCTGACCTATTGATTAATGGTTTGCTGGATGTATTTTAGGTCTTGTAAACAAATGGTGTATGAATGGAGAATTATGTAGGGAAACCCCCTAAATGATCTTGGTGCCTATAGAAGCTAGATGCAACATTCAATAAAAATGATCAGCAGATTAATTTGTATGTTTTCAAAGGTCAGCAAAAAATGTTTTTGTGAAAAGATGCATCCATGTTGTCTTTCTATTTTGAATATTGACCTTAATTCATTTTATGGACTACTTCACAATTTGTAGTCGTGACACCCTCTCTCCTTTTTACCATTAGATGTTTCACAAAAATCTTTAAGCCCCCACCTCCATTCGCCATGACCATTAAAAAATGTCCAGATAGAATTTTTAATTTCAATAATGTAGGCTAAAACGAAAGAGACCAATTTATTACTGGGGTTCAGAAACATAAATTTATTATTGCAATTTCTGTGTTAATAGTGCTACCTTACAGATAAGGTAGCTAAAGTGTCAATATGACATGAACAAGTTACAAAGTATACATTATCATTTTGTTTTTAGCTACAAAATGGAGATGATTTGTTTGTCAAAGAGGTGAGACACCTAGTTCTTGTACTTCTGTTTATTATTCCTATTTTCTGTGTGCAGTAGCTTTTGCTGTTTATGGGACAACCTACATAACACAGCAAGAATAGTAAGTTAAATGCTACAGTGTTTACTATTCAGTTTGATAAGATTGCTTCAAAGGCTTTCTCGTTTTGTATACCTATCTTTTTTCTCTCACATTTTGTGCTATTTGTTTACAATGTGCTACTGATTGCAAATCTGTTAATAAACCCTTTCTCCATGGTGTTATATTGGACATGAAATTTTACTGCTCTTACTTTTTGGAAACATCTTGTTTATCAAATTTATCATAATCAGAAAGAGAGGATTTAAAAATTTGATGGGGATTTGACATCTATTGCACATTCACATTAAGTAGGCCAGAGACACTAGTACTCCAAATTGCTTAGAGGTGAAAGATTCAAATCTAGTATGGAGTTTCTTCGCATCGGGCTTCACCATTATTCAGACTTTAAAGCACATGGCATGATGATATAGGTTCCAGGTTTGAACCCCACAATTTTGACACGTTTTCTATCCTCTGGTATCCTTTAAAGATTCATTACATTCCTTTGCACGTTATTTAAGGTTGTTTATATTGGGTGAAACCCAAAACCATCATGTAGTAAGTTCATGTTGTCCATGAAAGGACCACTTTACATCGTTAAGCTGGAAGATTTGAAAACTAGGGGATTATCACAGAGTTCCTGAACAAGACCTTGTTTAGGGAAACATTGACAAGATTTCAGTCAGCTTTTTCTCAATATCAGTGGATATGCAGTCATATTCAGGGTATTTTGTGTACCCAAGGTGGTCTTTCCAATAATTTTCCTCACTGAGTTTATACATTATAAAACCTTTCAGGTTTTGTCTTTTGAATGATTCCTGCTCTACCTTCCCTACTTGTCCTCTTTATACTGTTTCATGTTTACTAAAACGTGTTCCATAGTTTGGCCCCACTATCAAGAAGACAAATCTTCTTGTACACCTTGTATGTATTGTTGAATGTAGTATCTGTCTAAAATTAGCAATCTCTTGGAGTGAAACTGAACCACATCGTGAAAATATTTCAATGAGTATTTGTCAGTAGCAGAGTACAAGAACTTTATGTTATATAGAAAGTTTAGCAACAATTGATGAAAATATACACTTTCTCTTCTTATACTATAATTAAAGCTGATTGTGCAAGTCATCCTTGCCTTTTTAAAGCCTTGAACTCACTGGAGATAAGAGAAGTACTCAATGTTGCTATCTCTAGACACAGTAACTATTTACTGAAACAAGTTTTCAATGAACTAAGACCATAAACTAATGTTGTAGCTGAGTAACAGATCGTTTTGGCTTTTGGCATTTGCTCTGCTCAAATAATTTCTTACCTAAAGCCTTCGAACTTTCTAAATATAGCCTTGAAGCTACATACCTTGTCCTGGATTAAAAGCATATTTATGTTTACTAACATTGTAGCAAAAATGTTCAATTGTTAAGATAGTAAATCTGTGAATTTTTTGTCATCTGGTGAGATATAATGGAAGAAAGATTATGATAAATTGATATCTGTTGTGTTGTCATTTTTGAAATATGGCATGTGCTCATTCTATAAATGCTGGCTGTGATAACAATTGGGAGTAAATAGACAATCATAGTTGCAAAATTGTCTCTAAACTTGTTTATCCATTTCTTGGGGTTTGGATGGATTATTACCCTAAATCTCACTGAACCTTTATCTCTTAGATTTGACATTTCTATTTTACCAATCAGGAGCTCTGCTGTCTTCCTAACTTGGCATATGGTGCAAATATTTTAACAGCAAAATTAGCAAAAGATGGTAAGTATTTCACTTGACTGTCATGCATGAGTGGACATTGAGCTGATGGTGATTGATTTCACATTAAGAGGTGTGTGTGAGAGGATTACAGGATATATGGGCAATGTGTGAGACAGAGTATGGAAGCATGTAGGAAAGGTTCTAATGAAAAGGAACTCAGCACAATTCTGTCTTTGTGTCAGGACCCTCTAGCTTGCTGCGTTAGTTGCTCGGATAATTGAGTTACTGAGATGAGAGGATAGGATTTCAAATTGTAAGTTTGAAAAATTAGCGAACAAATGCAGTACGTCGATATGATTGGCCTCGTTATTCACATTATTGCCGGAATATTATTACATCAGCTGACCTAAGGTATAGCGAGATTAATTTTCATTGGTGGCTCCATAAGCTCCCAATGCTCCCCCGGTGAAGATGTAAGATCCAGCTCTTTGTGATTTAGAGTGCACCCTGCCTTCGTCATGTGGCTTAACCATTTAAGAACGACAATGTGGGTACCCAGTTTGTTAAAAAACCTGTTGAAAGTTATGAAGTTCATGAGAACTGGCATTTCATTGTCATGTTGCGGTACAACAAAATTCTTTATGACATGATATGATGAAGACATCGAATAGTAATGAAAATGAAACACAATCTACTTTTGGGCATTTTCTTTTCAGTTAACTTATCATGCCTGGATGCAAATGATGTCATCGCTATATAAACATTTTTAGGTTTAATGTCTTTTCACAGTTCTTATCTCTGGATGTGCAAGTGGTATCTTGTGTTTAACGAAGCTGTCAGATCCGTTAGAAACAACTGATTGCAATCAAAACACAGACTTCCTTCAGATCCATAAAGCGGGAATAGTGTGTTTAGATCTACACCCAAGTAACAGGTAGTCAGCTTTGATTCTCTTCGTATGCATTTTATATTTGATATTTGGGTGATCGTTTGGTAGTCATATTACCTTAATTTGAACTGGTAGAATAAGCTATGGTTATGACAGTGGAACATAATTTTTGTAACTTGTAGGAAAAGGATAACATCATTAGACATTTCAAAATTCGAAAAGGTAATGTTCATGTAAAAGTAGAAGAAGAAGATTAGGGAAAGGCGCGGAGATGTGCAGTCCGGAAGGTGACTCGCAATATATCCCAAATAGATAAAGAGGTGTGGTAGTGTCTTATGATACAAAAGAAGTGAACTTTGAACACAAAAGTTCGAAATGACTGGCCACCTCGACTTGGTTTTGTGACTCTGCTACATTCTGTTCATAGCCTTTGCCTCTGTATTCTATGCTTGGGGATGAGAACTAAACTATTTTCTAGCCATCAGCCTTAAATAGCTTTAGTTGTGGCATACGGTTATTCCGTAGTACAAAATAGTACGAAGCATCCATAGATGCACACTTCTTTATTGAGAAAGTTTCAAGTGATTCATATGGTACAATTGCCACCAGTTTTTATTGCCAGTTATGATTATTGTAAGACCATGTTCTGCACCAATTGTTGTGACCAAATTTTGTGTAGAAACTACAATTTGGTGATAAATTTCTTGACGTTCCGTCTTAACGTTAGTGAAGCCGATGTTTTACGCGAAAAAGGACGGAATTATTTGTTCCGAGTACCAGCGATTATGAAAGCCTAAGTGTGATTAACCATGAGTAAAGAAACAGAGATCAATTAATTTAGATTCTTCACAAATATTGGAATCGAAAAGAATAAAGTTTCGAAAAATCAAGGTTCAGCTGTTTTCTGAATTTTATAGTTCATTTACATAGTGGCTGCGGGATGTAGTCATACCAATGCAGCCAAACTAGCCCAACTCTATGTCTTTGTAGATGAGCTTCGAGGCAGCACAATGTTTTAGGGCAACCTTCTGTTTTTAGTATTTCTGAATAATATCATACATTATACTATCTACTTTTAAAGGGATTTGATTATTACTGGATCAATGGATAAAAGCGTTAATCTTTTGGATTTGAAGAAATCACTAATTGAACCAATTCAAGTATTCAAGAACCATGAAAAGTAAGATCGCAAGCAGTTTTAAGGAAGTATTTTATTTCATGCGAATAACTTGATGCGAGGGGGGTCTTGCCTTTAAAAATATCTTCAACATGCTGTGCCTTGTATTTTGGTTATACTTGACACAAAACTTAGCTTTATTTAATCAATGTAACCTAGCTCCAGATAACTTAAGCAAACAATTGCAAAAGAGATTAGTGCTTGAAAACAAAGCTTTGGTGCTTCATATATTCCCCCTTGGAGAAAGTTAGCCCATCGATTAAATGAAAGTCACAGGCTAATTTGTTGCGATGAAGACAAGTTTTATCTACTCGCAAAAGATTCAGTTACTTTCAGAAAACATAGTTTACCATCATTACCATGGTAAAATCTTTATACTCCTTTTCGATGGTCGAGTTTAAAGGTAACACGATTTGGCCATAGCCTTTGAAATTTTTCCTGGAATGTTCTTGCAGTTGAACGCAATCGGTTTAGGGGTAGCGTACCTTCTCATATGTATGTAAACTAGCAGTAGCCTATGCCCAAGTAATCATAGAAAGGCAATAATTGGCATGTGTTAGTCAGCCTGTCATTTACCGGGCACGTTTTTTGACTTAACGCATAATCCGTTAAATTTTCATCAGATCTGATAAAGTGTGTTCATTATATGTCAATATATCTTAGCTAATTGGTAATTTTACTTAAGTTACTTTAAGTTCTTAAAACCCACTTTGGTAACGTAGCACTTGTCGTTAAAAAGTTTATGGTTACCATTAATGTTTTAATGAAAATTACCATAGATCTTTAGTTGCATATTCAGATAGTTATCAATAGTAAAACTCCGTATTCTAACAGTCAACATATCGTCCGTATTTACGATATCCGTTCATCATTTGCCCCAAGTTATCGAGACGTAACGCTGGGAACAAAGTGATGTTTATAAGTTATTAATCGGGAGTAATCCATCAGTTGTGTTTATAGATTACAATCGAGAATATGTTGTCGCTGCTGCTACTCCCTCCAGCTTTCTGGGCTTATCAATGAAAATTTTCACCCTTTTCATTGTGCGCTCTATCTTACAAGTTGAGGGAAATAGAATGACCCCCTTATCCGAAACATACAATGTCAAAACACAATCACCGACCATGTTCTATTTCTGTTATTTATTTACGTATTTATTTTTGTTATTCATGCATTTTAGATATGTTGTGAGAGTGAAGTGGTCATCAACAGGGAAATACTTCGTATCGGCATCTTATGACAAGACAGTG
>JAAAKL020003576.1:0-22811 GCA_010016065.2 Carybdea cf. marsupialis auct. non (Linnaeus, 1758)
AACGAATTTTTTCGAGAACGAGGCAATTTTTGACGTTATGAGGAACAGGGAAGTTCTGTTGTTAATGCTAAAAAAATTCTATACTAGCTAAACATGTCAGCGGCCAACAGTGCAGTTTTTAGCTCATTCATACGGTTTCTCGGGTAAGTACACTCAACGTACAGCCAAAAGAATAGACGGAGGCTTTACAAATCAGTACAATATACAAAATACCAAAAAATTTCTGACCACTGGAGGTACACTTAACACAATTGGTTGAATATACCGTTTACAAAAACACTACTTCTGGAATAAATTAGCAAGGAACTTTCGTGGTACGTGTTGTAATTCTCAACAAATTCTCGAAATTGGAAACTACCAAACTGTGAAACGACCATCGTCACTAAAAATTGTATGGTATATTCCAAATGAAGACACTCTTGAAGCTTGAGGTTGAAGTGAGCTTATCAATACAGGGCCACTTCGTCAAGTAGTCGACAACAAGTAGAAAGTTGCTAATTTTGCAGTTGAAATATGCCAACGACAATAATTCAAAACGGAAAATCGGTTATTCGTGACGGCATTAGCGATTCATGACCTTCAGAATCTTCATCCAACGTGCAACTAATACCACTTAATATCATATCTTTATCATTTCTGGTTTGTGAATCCATGCTAGTAAACTGTTTCTTCGGCTCGTACGAAGCACTATGCTATACCTGGGACATCAAAACGAAGCGATCAAGGCAACAGCATTTTATCTCCTTTAAACATTAAAGCCTAGAATTTTGTTAAATTCTAGAATTTTGTTAAATTCTAGAATTTCCAAAACTGACGAATTGACCCCGCTAACATTTTCTTTATTATGCTGTGGAAAACCGGATTTAATGTAGTCAAGTAGACAGAATAAAGTAAAACTTGAGATATTTGACAGTTTAATAGAGTATAAAGTAGAGTGAACTAGCGTCTTGACTTGACTTTTACTGATATTATCATTATCTACAGGGCTTTTATGTTGTACGCATGCACAACTCAGTGTATCTGCGACATAAAAATACACTACCAGGCTGATAAATAACATTAAAGTTGTACTATGAAAAAAGCATCTACTGTATTTCTGACTAGAGTCTGGTATTAGTTTGAAAAATGTTCCCTGCAAAGATCCGATTCAACAACAACGATTGTAGTGATGGGTTCTAATCCCACTTCTGACACCATGCAGTCGTACCACTTGTTGGAACCATGAAAGAGACTAGTGTTAAGAAGACTTGGTTTTATTCGGCTGAAACAATGCAAAACTGCACTGTTTTAACACAGATTCAGCTCTCATACAACACCCGGAGCTAGGAGCATCTTTTATCATCTTTTAAAATGTCCTGTTTCAATTCGTGCCTAAAGCTGTTTAATTTACATTTGTAAGGATCTTTAATGAAGCAAATAAATCATTTTTAGGTCGTACTGCGAAAGAGCCGATTTGACAACAACAATTGTGAGGGTGAACTCAAATCCCACTTCTGACACCATGTAATATTACTAGGAGGCTAGTATTAAAAAAGACTTAACAGTATGTAATTTAACAGAACATAATTATAAATGTACCGCTGCTACCTTTCGTGTAAACTCCTCTTGGTGGTGGAAAGAAAGAGGTAGCGAGAGGCAAACGATCCAGAAAACCTGAATTTGGATGACATGATGAGAAATGGTTTGTGCTTTTTGCTTCTTCATAACGGTATTTCATATCGAGACTTGCTAGAATAGAAAGGATATAGGGAGACAGCCTAAAAGAGTCTTCTAGGTACGACTGATTTATGTAAAACCGGAGCATGCTGAAGAGTTTTATAGATGATTGCATACAGGGGGAGACGAAGTTATTAAAGTGTCATGGACATGCAATCGTAGCTATCACACGAGTGTTAAGGGAGCTTCTTGCAGAAAATCATGTTAGCCACAACATTTTCATCTGCTAACCATATTCATAGTGCAACATTGTTAAAGTTGAGGCAGAAAATGTAGCGATTCTGTCTCGTGCTGTAATGTTCTTAATGTGACTTTAAAACAGTCTTCCTCTTTCAGGGAAACCAAGATTCATAATCTATTGGGGAACCTTATTTTTATTATGATGGAGACCGAGAGCGGAGAGAGTATATGATATATTTATGTAAGCAGTGAAATCTTTAACAACTACACCCCTCAAGCCGTTATATGCAAAAGTAAGGAATGTGTGCCAATAAACCCGTTAGATATTGACGTTTCTAGTTTGGGAAATACATTCCCATCTTGATCCTCTTAATATCTCAAGTAAGAGAGATTTATGTACATTATTAACTTATTCTTAACTGTTTTGCAAAATCCAAGCTCTTGTTTTCCTTTTATAAACAAGGCAGAGTACAAGTGAGATCAAATTTTATCCTACAAATCTACGAACATAATCCAAGGGGAGTATTCGTAAATTTTTTTTTCAGATTACTTTGTGCTTTATAATACTAGAGTTCTTTCTTACGATCACTCTCTTTAGTTACAAGCAGGTGCATTTGCACTTAGGCTACATTTTAAAGAAAGGTCTTAGTGCTGCTGTGTAAATGAGCACGATGATAAAGGGGAGGGGTTTCATCCCCTAGGCAAAAAGGGGCTTGTAATTTAATAGCGGATTTCGATTCTTTCCTTGATTAGTGATGGACCAATTATTCCTTATCACTGAATCTTGAATGTTAGTGAGCCTCTTGACAATAACCGATTTTCATAGCGAATCCACTGTAATGACCAAGTGCAACATCCCCAAGGACAAAGATGATGAGGCTTGCCTCAAGAGGAAACTTTTTTCGGTCCGACATACCGCTAGAAACCAAGAACTCACACATCCTTTACTGTCTTTCATGTGTCACTTATAACATAAATAGAAAGAAATTTTAGCCTTCAGGAAGGTATTCAGAGGGGAGCACAGAGCCTTGCCCCCTGAGCTAAAATTATACAAGACCTTAAATTGAGGTTTTTCTTAAGGGACCAACGTGTATCAATCTTCAAGAAATCTTAAAAATTGGAATAATATTATTAAAGTTTCTGCATTAGAAAATTGAATCCGTATTTTGCTGCAATATTTACATGACATAGCACAGAGTATCACATTTACTTTTTCCAGTCATTCTTATCCACTACACTCTGAGAACTATCTTCACCCCTACTGAATGTTTTCTGGTTGCTGACCCCGTTGTAACTAAAACAAATCACCAGGCATTACGTAAATTAAAAGCGACCTCAAATGTCAAGAATGGCTAATTTTGCTTTCAAAAATAAATTGGTTTCAGCCGAAAGGTTTTAGAAAATTTTTAGAATGTAACGGAGAGGAGCGGGCTCAGCAATATCTGTATGGTCTTGAGTAACTAAGGGAAAATAATCAGAAGAAAGAAGGGTTTGAATAAATACCATCTGCTTCCATACTTCGTCTCTCTTAGTAAAAATATGACTGCAAATAAGCCATAGTCTGATTATGCTGCCTTTCTCTTTCCCTCCACACAGAATACCTCTAAGAATGAAAATTATGCTTCCCTTAAAGGTTTTTCCGTTGGCTACGTGCCTGCCCTAACGGGTTTCCAAAGAATCCTAACGATAAGGAGCGTTCACAAGGTTTTGATAGTACCTAAATTGTCCGCTCACTAGAGGTACTCATATTTCACTTACGCAGTCTCTTGGTAGCACTTCTATTACGTTACTCAAGGTAAGACTCAAATCTTCATATGAATAGATAAAAGCAGAACGAAATAGTAATACCAATGATATTTTCTTTTACAAAGCCGAAAGGAAACACAGGAATAACCTGATAAATTGAGATTGCATAGGTCTACTTTTGACATAGGGCCTCATTAGCAGGGTTTCAAACCGTTTTATAAAGCTCCTGCCGTTGCAACCTTGAACAATTCCTTTCCAGAAAATCTTAATGGGAAATGAAGCAGTTGGACACTTTTAGTTTATCGTGTACGTACATTGATTCTGCACTGTAAAAATGCACATCTGCGTAACTAACTCACTCTATGGAGCTTGCCTCCTTACTAACGAGCTTTGTGTAACTCGACTATGTACCCTTTCCTCGTCACGTGCCATGTAAAACGGCTTGATTTAACATCTCAACCGGTATCGTTTGATCTTTCGTCAGCATTCCTAAGCTTTTAGGTCTATTCACTCTGGTTTACCTCGGTGTTTGAAAAGTTGTGTGACTGTAGTGCAGTAATTATCATTGCTTCGAAAAGGGCGAAAAAGTTTCCATCGTTAAAAAGAAGGCAGAAAATCCAGCGCCGTAGCGATCGTAAAGGCCATGGGGAACGTGCCCTCCATTTTTGGCAAAAATATTGCCATGTGTGTAACGACTTAATAGTTTTTTTTGTGTATTTGAACATGGGTGCCAACCTCGCCCCCGTTCCTAATGAAAATCATTGTTACGGTTCTGAAAGTTGTATGGGCCTACATTATACAACTGAAATTAACTTTGGTAAATATTGCTTGAAATATCTTCTCGGACTATTCCCACGCTGAGCTTTCCGTAACTCATTTCCTAGACAATCAGAAATTTCATCCATCGATGATAATTCTTTTAAATTGAAAAGAGCTGATGCCTGCCTTGCATCGTAGGACCTTCTTCGGGTGAGGATGTCAGTTGAGGGTACGCCGAGGGTAAAGTTTTGGAAACCAGTGTTCTTATTGAGTTTCATAGAACACAATCTGATTAATCAAAATAAAATTAATATGGGGGAATTGTAAAGGCAACAGGGTAGTGATATGGCTGATAAGAACTATTCGTCAGTTTTTCATCGAAAAACCCAACTTTTATCGCCCTTACTTTGTACGTGTTTATGAATGCCTTAAGTAAAATAGGGTATAAAGGCCCCTAAATCTAGTCCATTATGAGAGTCGAAGCGTGAGTGGCCTAAGAACTCCCGCACGATTTTCCTGATACTGTCAACCATATTATGTTAAGGAGATTTCTTAAGGTTTTATTATGCTACGTGGGTTAGTTAATGCCCCTCAGTTTTCTTACACGAATGACGCCCGTATGTCATTCCATTCTTTTTTCTGTAGCTATTTTGTTCACATGATTTTCCTTTGTTCTGCAAAAACGTGCAAGCCGTACTTCCTTTCGCCATTCTGAACAGAAAACAGAAATAATCTTTCCCACGTCTCCAGGTTTGGCTGCTCCAAGGATAATGTTCTCCTGCTGGCAAGTGGATTATCTCCTGCGGCGCTGCTTGCTTCCGTGATGTTTGATCATGCGTTCAAGACAAACAAAAAAATGACCTTTGATCACAGCAGACAGTCGATTATCCCAGACATTCAGACTGTCAAGTGACATTCGATTAGAGTTCACTCTGCCCTCTGATCGATGATTATCTTAAGGTCTGAGAATCGATCAGCGTCCTGAAATTAACGTAATCGATTATTTTCACGAAAACGTGGTATTCGAAGCTCGTTCTGTTCCATAAATAATCAAAGGTCCAACCATCCTTCGACTAATCGATTGATCGATATTCGGTGGACTTTTCTTATTCAAACTATAACTCTGGACCACATATCTCAAAACCCCTAAACAAAACCCCAAGTTCCTGTCACAATAAGGGTAGAATTCAGAGTAAATTATGGATAAACGTTAACAAATAAGCACACAGGATTAGCGGTAGCTTGCAGCTCTTAATGAGTTGAGTTGCACCTTGACTTTTGAATGGGCGGTGTTATTGTGTAGAATAGGCCTACTTTATCAGATTAGGTGGGCAGACTTGTTAGGTGGTAATATCATAGGACTATCACGAGCGTGGTGAAAAGGAGTGATGACAAAGTAATATGATAATCAGGTTCATGGAATACAATGGTATCTGCAATCTCATGACCCCAGTGTGAACTGCATGTTCAAGATAACTATTGTCTTAACGCAGTAATACGATGCACATAGTATGCTACGTGGCATTGAAAGGGAAGTATGTAAACGTATGGAATCTTCTAGATCAAAGTGGCGTGACAAAGTGCATGAATATCGTGCAACTTGACCATACCACTCGAGGATCTGATCAGACCTTCTTTCAAATCATGCTGCTAGACATCCTTGCTTCTAGTCCATTAGGTTGGAATCAAATCTGTTAATTCATGTTAAAGAAAACTAGGCATCCCTACTGAATTAACATATATGTCTAACTCCTGATACAAAAATAAATGTTTAACCCCAAGGTCTCTGTGATTTCAGTCCCCCCTGAGAGCTTACATATCCCTTGGGGGCGACTCACTGCTTACCAGTAGGTGCGATGAGAGCTCGTTAAAGAAAACTGGGTGCAAGTCTAGTGATTTCGGCTAAACAAAGAACATCCAAAATTCTGTAGGGGTACTTGAAGAACATGCATTTTTTGAATTTGATCCTGACAACTTTCGTTAATTAACGGATGAAATTATGATCAGAAGATCCTTATGGTCATCCGAAAGAGACATGGTTTTAAAATGTATCGAAATATAGATAATTTTAAAGTATGAGAATCAAGAAAACTTCTACTGAAATTGTTGGATATGGACACCTTCGAAGACCATTGAAACAATTCATATATGAGCTTATATAAATGTCGGTTTAGGGGGCAAATTTCTACCACTCATCTTCACTTTCACTTGCGATTTGATACGAGTTTCAATGGAGCAGAATAGTACGATCATAGAGAGATATACATAAATTTCATTTGTATGCAGACACTTGTAGCAAGCTTTGCAAAACACCTCAATGATCTTCTGACAGCAGTTTTCCCCAAAAATCTCTGCAACTAGTTACACTACAAAGAATAGTGTGCTGCGAGTAAACACCAAGCGTGTGACACACACTATTCTTTTTAGCGTCCTATCATATTACTTGACGGTCTTTTTTTCGAGAGAAATAGGAATCTGAAAATCGTTATAGGAAATGGAACTCGAAATTATAGAGAAAATTATGTTGTTTTTCCCCGCTAATGTTGATGAGAATTTCTATATATCATTGTATTGAGCACAAGCACCAATTGTGCGATATTGAAATATCGCTGCTGCTGATATACGTTTGTTTTTATATTTACTGGTGGGCAAAACGAATCATTCTGAAACTTTCAAACAGATTAGATGTATGATTGCTACAGCTCCGTCACACTTTGCTACAAATGTGAAATGGCCAGGAAATGTTTTTTAAGGGTGCAGAACTTTGTATGTTTAAAGTTGCGTTAAAATGGCCACCAATGGAGCCGTTTGTAGGTCAGGACATCACATTTAGGGAAATTGTATGGCCCATGTCTTAACAGTCTTTAGAAAATGGAAAGGAGACTTTTTTCCCGACAATATGGTCTGAGCATTGTGGAAGACTGTTGCATGAACATATAAGCACACAACATATTGTTAGGTTCTTTTCGGTGTAATCTTATGTGGGAATTCCATCCGTGGCCACACGGAGCTGCCTCAAACCACAATACAATCACTTTCATACTTAACGATGATCTCCAAGTACACTGGATAAAATTCATTGGTTGGTATTATTGTTACATTCATGGATATGCTAGCAGAACTCAAAACATCCTAAAAACAGCAATAGCACAGTCCATGGCAGTTCTTGGCCCCATGCGATTCTCTCAAAGTGCTTCCTCAAGTGCCATTCATAATCGTGGAAAGAAAACGAGCAAAGATTACCTTTGAACAGTGTCACTGGTATTGCATAATTCAAAAGTTGCTCGTTAGAAAGTTGTTTGTCTCCAAAATCTGTTTACCGAGATCGCCACACATGTTATCCACTATTCGGCAACTGTCTCAGATGAGAGTAAAATTCTATGAGCATGCTTCTCAGACTTAATACCGAGGTACCTTGATGTAATTCTGAGTCCAGGCTGAACTAGCTGGTCTCCTATAGTCATAAGACGTTTCTTTTGGATAATCGAAATGAAATTCCACGTAAAGTAGTTGTTTTAACCTACTGAATCTTTTCTAACAACAGTACTAAACATAGATTGGTGTACTCTCAGTTTTGTCCTCAGCTCACCGTTAAAGTCTTCTAAAAGACTAGAACCAGTGGGATACTATTTCCATGCCTTCTTCATACTGCGATTTATGGTACCTTTCGACAATGTACGTTTTCCTCACAGCATCAAATTTAGCATCCAAAATGAAGCAGATTGAATAACGGGCTTTTTTTCAACGAAGAAATACTGCTTAGTTCACTGAGAAGGGAACAGTCTACTCGTGCCTTTCTTGCCACATTTTCTCAGTTTGGATTCTTTACTCGCGCTTCGGATTCCAATTTGGCATTTCCAAACACTTTGTGTGGTTTATGTTATCTATTTCTTGTCTCTGATTGTGTTTTGCACGCATCAGCTAATAAGGCCAAGCCAGCACGCGAAAACAGGTCCACACAGCCATGATCCATGTTTTGAATCAGGTGGCACGATGGCACCCAGTAACCCAGATGATAAGACCAGGCCGATCAGTTGCAATGCTAAGCAATCACAGACAACTAGGCCAAAATAACTTTAGGGAAAAACATTTGATAGAGTTTAGACCTTATTGCATGAGCAGATTGCAATTGAATAATGGTTGCCCACTCCTACCGGGCTGAATTTGTATTTTTCGTAAAGTCTGGGGGATTAAATACACGAAATCTTAAACTTCCTGTCAAGAAATAACTTTTCTGAACAATACATCATCTAGCAAAGATGGTATGCATCCTAATAGAGACAAGGTTGATAAGGTCGCAGATAAGATCGGAGAGATGACCTCCGTGACGCCAGCATGACCGGTGTTTACAATGTTCATGAATACGAGGCTATCATGCGCGCATCCCATGTCTGGCACTTTATACTCTGTGTCGCGTTTCTATTGTCAACAGAAAAGAACTAAAGAAGAAGGAGTCAGATGAGGAGATCTTGGCTGCCGATAGAACTACCAGGAATGGTGTTGCATTGTAGCAGGTGAGAACAGACTGTTTTATTCCTGGAGGAGATTTATTTCTACTGTTTCCAGCCTAGGTACCTGCCAGTATGTCCATCTGTCGTGGCGACTAGAGCCTGCACCGTATCTACTTACCGTAACGTGCTTGTACATGTTTACGTTTTAGAAGGTTAGAAGGCTTGTAATGATCCATATTCTGGTAGAGCAAATGTTTAGGTCTATGCACCATCAGTTAGCCTATGTTTCTTGATATGACTGCTAGACCTGCGAGATAGTGCTTCTGACGTTTTTTTGATAGTTCAAAATCCACGAAAGGACACTCATAGATGATATACCGGTTGTTGATATGTGTTGGCAGCAGTCAGTCCTCATCTCGAATGGTTTCCGCGCACTTTTATGTATTTCAAACGTAATATAACGGTCGATGAGGCGATTTTATGAGATATCAAGGCTCCGTGCACCCAATCAATTCAGTCTGGCCAGTCGAGCCTCGGGGGTTACTGATTTACCGTACTTAGCGTCAGATATGAGTGTAAATTTGACTTCCAAATAGCTTTACAAAGACACACATCATATGTTCAGAGGAGTTCAAGCCCAAGAAATGCGTTTTCCGTTTGCTAAATGATTTGATGTGACGAAGATATTATATCAGACGAACCTCTCTGAAGTTCAGATATCGACAAATATTTCTGACCTACGTTGCTCGCACATGCCGAAAACAGATCACGTGATTAACTCATCTCGTCAGAAGAAGGAGAGGCGGCGGATTAATTTGGTGGTACCGCTTTACTCTACGTTTGCATCGCGTATTCAGTATATCTTGACTATTGTTTTGATAATTAGATCTACATTTACAGTACTTACTTTATGCATATTGGGCATGGTCTTGCTTGCTATTTTTTACACCTAGGAAGAGGTATGATAAATATAGATTAGTTGTTTTCTTGCAGCTGAAACATTCTGATTCCAAACTAAACGAAATATCCTTACTTCAGATTTTTGGTGCAAGTGTAATTGACCTAGTTATCTAACAATTTGTGGATTTTCTCCTGAAATTCTCTTAACAATAGGGGATGGGTTCAAAAGTGTGAAAGTGCTAAGTATTATCAACTCAAGAATATCCATCAATCTGCCCAGGCGGAAATGAGTCAATAAGGAAATTGATCTGTGAAGAGTATTTTCTTCAAACATGTCACCATGATTATGTGGAGGGGAAGTGATGATGTCATAAATAACAAATTTTGCACATAGTGCAATTTGACTCCAGACATCTAAAGCCACCCCTAGAAAAGTCTGTTTGCAAAGATATTATACCTATAGTACATGTCTGAACTAGAAGTGTTTGAATCTTGAGAAATCTCTTACCAATACTGTTTAATTTTTCCAGGATCCTTTTTAAAGTTAGAATCCAGCATCAGATTACTAGGTTTTGTTAGATTGATTTGAAACTTTTAGAGCTACTATCTTTGTATTTGCATGAATCTCCCCACTCTAAAATATAGATATTTTTGTCTCTATTGTTTTGGGATTAAAATTAAAAACATTTGTAAGAATAGCTCATTTTTATTTCTGAGTAATACAGCATCTTCTATTAAAAGTTTGGCCAATATTCTGCAGAGTGCCAAAATTTTAATGGTTATAAAATGTTGGTAACTTGATTAGCCAAAGATGATGCTGCCAAAGCCCTTTGTTTTGCTAGTGGGTAATAGGTAAATACCACCATATTTAAATATCATGCTTGTTCACTGTCCACTTTAAACCAAGCAGTATACAATTTCAAAGTAATGTCTAAAAAGAACCCTTTTTAGTAGGTTTTGTGTGTATTTGGTAAGAAATGACTGATTAGATGACATCCACTAGTGTGTTTTATCACAGAAGAGCAAGTTATTACAATCCTTTTGAGTATTATTTTTGTTTTTTACATTTTTTTCTAGGTGAAATCACTTGTTAAGCAAATGATATTGGCAGGAGTTCATTTGATGTTGGTAGAGGAGATAGCAAAAAAGCATCATGAGTGACACCCATATTATTGCAAAATGTGTCTCAACATTCCTCTTATTTGGAGCAACTGTCCTGTTTGGTATTCTACCACTAAGGCTTACCAGGAACAAAACAGCTGGGAGTGAGCACACCTTGTCTGAGGGTGAAATCCTTGTTATAGAAGCTTCAAAAAGAAAAAGGAAGTTACTTTTAAGTTTCTGTAATTGCTTTGCTGGAGGAGTCTTCTTCAGTACGTGTTTGCTGGACTTATTGCCAATGGTAAGAAGTAGAATGGAGGAAGCAATCAAGGCAGTGGGATTTGAGTCACAGTTTCCATTGGGAGAATTTATTGCATCTTTTGGGTTCTTGCTGATGTTGATTACAGAGCAAATTGTACATATTTGCAGTCATGGTAGTGTTCTGTTGCATGATGAACATCATGATCATGAAGACGGAGGCTCCAAGACTCCATTACTGAAGAGGCATGATGATCATGGCCATATCAGTAAGTATGGATCACCAGATGCTATTCATGTTGAAGCAAGCGGATTACCAATGAATCACCATACTGATGCCCTTGTTTCATCATCAGTTTCCCCATCACCATCTACTGACAGTTTTCAAGATGTGGAGTTCCAGGCAGACAATGCCCCAATCATGCCCAGAAGAAGATCCAAAAGTTTAGTATCAGTCCAAACTATTACTCAAACAAGCTTTAGAACATACATATTAGTGATTGCATTGTCCTTGCACTCCATTTTTGAAGGTTTATCTCTTGGGCTTGTCACTGGCATGGATACATTGATGCAGCTGATAGTGGCTATGGCTATACATAAATGCATTTTGGCATTCTCATTAGGAGTCAAGCTAGTGGATGGAAATCTTAGGAGTGCAGTGGTTGTAAAATGTGTCATTTTGTTTGCTGCAATGGCACCAATTGGTATGGGCCTTGGTTTAGCTGTCCTATCATCATTTTCAAGAACAATCAACTTGTTCTTTTCGGGTATCTTGCAAGGGATTGCCACAGGTACTTTTCTGTATGTTACATTCTTTGAGGTCCTTCCTCATGAACTAAATTTAACAGGACCTTCAAGATTCTTGATGGTCAAGTCCTTATTTGTAGCCCTTGGCTTTGCAGTGATAGCTGGTATTTGTTATTATGAAAATAAATTCCATCATATTAAGAAGATTTTGCCTCATTCTCATTGATACACACAGTCACAATGTCACTCATTGAGTTGGATATTGCAAATCTCTTATTTCTTCAGCTCAATTTGAGAAGAAATCAATGAGTTAAATGACATGTAAAATAAGTTTTTGAGACTGCTGTCACCTTTTGGTGCTTTCTGGTTAAAAAATGGCATTTTGTACTTCATTTCATAATCCTGTGATCAGTTTTATGTGAAACTTATGTCATTTGTATCACAATTATGTCTTTAGAAGTCATTCTACTAGTTCATAGTGCAATATCCAATTTAATTCATACTATGTTGGGACTGAACAGTGTTAAATCTACTATTTAGTGATCATAATTGAATCTGCAGTGTGGCAGAAGGTTGTGGTATTGTAGCAAGTTCATGAAAAGGTGTTGTGACAATAGTGATCCGGTCACCATGCCATATGAAAAAATTTAGTGGTTGACTGTGCTCCAAAGTCTCCAAAGAAGTGAAGAAACTTCTGCATGGTACCACTAGATTAACCTTTGATGAAGTTAAGATAAATCAATCGCTTTCAGAAAAATAAATTCTGGTGGTAAGTGGTCACGTATTTTCACATAATGGTAGTAAGTTTTGGGTTGGTTTTCTTCTTCTTGTAAAGGCTGAAATATACTGTCCAATTTTTAATCCAATTTTCAAGCCAACCCACATTTATGTTAATTTCCTGGTGAGCAAGTATCCTGAAATGCACCATTGGATGCACAATCCGATATGTGATCCTATTTGCCAACTTGTTTCATTAAATCTTCAGTGACTTCACTTGACCTTTTTTTTCTCCAAGTATTTTCGATTTTAAAATTGGACCACATATTTTAAACCTTAAGAGATTAAATCCAAAGTTTTCAATGTTAATTTTCTGTGGACAATCCTTTCTCCAGGAAGCTTTGACGAAGGATTCATAATGACGTAATCTTTCATTTTATGTAGACCCAGTAATCAAGCAATTGTAATTTAATCTGCAATTTTACTATCTTTATTCAAGTAATTAGGAACTTGTTTTATTGATAGATCAAATTGGTGTTTGCTTGTGTTTTTTATGCCACACTTTGGTGTCTATAAACATGTTTTTAATCACTACATTTTCAATTCAAGAAATAGTTAAGCTCTTTATAGTACTTCTTTCTGTGAAAACATGGGCTGATAGTCAAAGGTATGTTAACTTTGAACAGTCTCTTCGTTATTGTCTGTAGTAGACCCTTGTTATCTATTCCCTACATGTTTGAATTAGGCTTCACTCCTAAGAAACCAGCCAAGCCTCACTGATTAGCTTCTGACCTAACATTAGACTTAATGTGTGACTATAAGTCTCAGAGGGGTTGTGATTGGACAATAACATGCTTATTTGCAGAGGATTTTGTTTTGGAAGACAGTATTGAAAGTGCTATGTATTATCATGCATATGATAATGATTTAGAACTTATTCAATTATTCTCAAATCATAGAAATGAGAGCAACCAAAGCAGTGCAACACACAAATAGGTGGCAAAGAACTTGTGCATTATTATCATTTGACAACTTGAATGTTGAAGCCGTAGATATTTTAGCCATTTGTGTGTATAAATGTTGAAGCCATTCAACATTATGCTAGATGTTCTGAATAGCTTCCCTTTACACATGGCAGATGCTACCATTTCCCTACATTTAATGAGTTATTTTGTGACATGGATAAAGTTAAATTGAAGATGAACATAGAATAGTTGATGATTCATGTTAGACTGCAAAACCTGGGAATAGTAAGAGCATGATGAAAGAGAACTTTGTGACCCAACTCTTTTAGGGGGCATTTCCAAATCTTGCTTGCATTTGGAATAGTAATTTAAAGTGAAGGAAATATCACAGTGCTCATCTCTCTGTTAATGATTTGCATAAGCAAGTTTTATGCTTTTAAGTGTTTCAAATTGTGATGTACCAAGTAGTTTTGCAATAAAGTTAAGGCATGTCATGGGAATAAGCAGTTCACGTTCACTGAAGCCAAACTTTTCAGTAACTCAAGACAATGTTTACATTGGGGCACATCCTTCCCCATATTCTTTCATAGTGGAGTCTGTTTCTCCCTACGTTTCTCTGCAGCCATAATGTTCAAGCATACACCACCACCTCACATTTTCTAATTTAATCATTGGTTAGTGGTTACTGTTTTTATGTACTGTTTTACAGCCAGAAAGCTGCATATATTTTTACTTATTGAAATAAATAAGTAATTGAGGAACTGAGTGTTTTAATGGATGATTGTAACAGAGCGTATTTGTATTGAATGGAATAATTGAAATAATAGGTGCTTTGTGTTAAAAAACTTTTAATACTGTTCCCTTATGTAGTGAAACAAACTGTGGCCACCCCTGCCCTTTTTGGTCATGTATGTGACAAATTAAAAGAACAAATATGGTACAGTCACCACTTAAGTGAGATATTTGTAACAGTGCTACCAAGGAGGATTTGTTTGTGTGAGAAATAGTGCAACCTTTTCACATTTAAAATGGCAATTTTTAACACAGGAAGAGCATGTTTATCTTAGAGAAGTCACTGAAGATAGAATTGAGTTTGTAGTCAAGGGGGGGATTACATTGTTGAATTAGAGGGTTTGGTTCTGAAGTTGAGATGTACAAGAACTATTTGGAAAGATTGCTACTTTTATTTGTAGTGTACTAATTTCTTTATGGAATATACTAGGGAAGCAGCTGCCTTCTCTTTAGATATGGCAGGGACAAAGGAACTGGAGGCACATACCCCCAAGATTTTGCAATAAGCAAAAAGTGCCTTTTATCCACTGTTAAATACAACACGTAGTGAAGTGTTCTGTAAATGAAAAAGTACCCTTTGACTGTTGTGCCTCCAAGTTTGAGATGCTTCCTACGTCCCTGCTAGCAGGATGTAAAACCCTGGAAAACCCATAAACATAAATTGGAATTTAGAATCCAGTGGTAATTCATAGTAGTGTTTAAAGGTGTTGTCATTGGGTAACAGGAGAAGTGTCAAATGTGTACTGTAGATTGAAAGATCTCTTGTAATCAGCACATACTGAATGTGATGTATTTACAGAAGTTTAAATTACATCAAATGTATTCCGAACTTCTGCTTTATCGAAATGCAATAGAGCAAAGCCCTGCTTTGAAAGTATTGCACACTAAACAATGGACATCCAAATTTCTGCAGTTGACTCGTAACTAACTGAAAGAGTACAAATGATAACATTTTGTGGGATGGTCGTAGTCTCTAATGACAAGTCCATTATTGTTTAGAGATACCCTAGAACGAATATCTATGTACTAGGTGATTGACTGGAAGATGCTTTTCAGTAATAAAATGTTTTCGCTGTTTAGTGCAGTTTTATTGTTTTATACCACCAACAAACTTTTTTAATATGCAAATATAAAAATCGGCAAAGAGACAGGGACGTAGAAACCGTGGGACAGTGGTGGCACGTGCCACCTAGATTTTGTAATAGCCGAAAAGTGCCCTTTTATCCACTCTTAAATCCAACACATAGTAAAATGAAAAAGTGCCCTTTGACTGTTGTGCCCCCTCCCCAAGTTTGAGATGCTTCCTAAATCCCTGCTTTTAGTGCCCTCGTAATGGAATTTGGGGTCAAATGCCCACCTGGTGCCCCATACCCATGCTCCTGGTAGGCACGCACTAGGAGTCTTCATATCAACGAGCATAGAGTCGAACTGTCACTCTTCTGTGTGACAAACCAGTGCTCAGACGACTGAGCTAACTCGCCTCCCATTAGTTATATATATGTAAATAGATTAATAACGGAATGTAAACTAATCAAGGGTTTTATGTACTGGGTTCCCTTCCAGCTGGGAACTTTGCGCTACTAGCAGTGTCGTTTCAAAACTTGGATGTCCTTAAATCGTATTTTTTGAACATTTTCGCAAACATTAAGGAAGACACGCAATACGATGCTCATGTGTACAGACATGCTGAAGGTGGTATATGGTATTTTATAGCTGTAGTTATGCAGTAGGTATTTTGTAAACAAAGAGAGGTTCAGATGAAATATTTTATCAGCATTTTGTTACCTAAGTAACAGTTACCATGGAAATCGAGCTATACGTAGTATGGCAAATATGTACATAAGTACTGGATTGTCATGAGGTGTTACAACCATGGTTTTAACGACGTTCTTATTGCCTGGAGTTTGTGAGGCGGCTTTAAAAATAGACAAAAAAATATTGAACACGTGGTATAGTTTTTCTCGTACCAAAGTAGCATACTGTCTCATGCGCATTCTGATGCCGATTGCTTTTACAATTGAGCAGAACTTGATGGCGATGTACTATACCTCTTGGCGCATGTTGCATTTAAAGCTGATGACACACGAGGCTTCATTGAAGTTTGAGTCATGATGCCGGTTGCAAAAATCCTCGTGTGTCATCAGCTTGAGATGAATCAGTAAAAACATCAACTCGTCTTGAAATTTGACGAGATGCTCGACACCAGAAAAACTTATAGAATGCTGCGCCAAATTGTAGACAGTGACATGACCACGGTAAAGACTGGGAGACCGCCCCCTTCCACTTCATCGAACTGTCAATTTGATAATTTCTCCAAGTATGACATTAAAAAATTGTGGTCGGTAAAAAGGATGATTTCCAGCAATTTTGAAGTAGTGAATCTTGTAATTATGACAAATTAATGTAACAAAGGATAATGGAAGGTAGAGCTGAGTTGCAAAATGTCAGCCAAAAGTTAAGTTCTCCGACTGATTCATCACTTCGCACCACTCTAGCGAATAGTGAGGTACTTCGCAATGATTCAAATGCCAAGAAATATTGGCACGTGGGTGGCAGTTAATTCCATGATGCAAAGTTCGATATTCGTAGCTGGTAATTGTTAACAAGGTGTTTTTGAAAGTGTTTTTTAAAAAAAGGGGGGTTATTGCCCCCCCGGCGACTGCGGCCCTGTGCTAATCATCGGAAGCCTTAAGGGGAACCTTTTAACAGAAGCAAAGATTTGATGAGCAGTGTGATTTTGTGAAGGCCGCTGTTTATTGACTCGCACTTAACACAAGCTCTCTTTGTTAGACAGGTGGCACGCGTGCAGACCAGCGGATATCAATACCTCAGGTCATAGAGGTCATGATCTTGAATATCGTTTCCATCAATTTTACTTTTATGAAATTTGTTCAATGAAAATCTACAGCCTACTTATAAAGTCCTCTTTTGCAAAGAATCGCGAACCTATGGCAAATTTGAGGTGGGTTACTAGCCGCTTGCCATTTCCTGGCAGCATTTTCCCATCAATAACTGAGAAATTCCAAAACAATCCTCCTTCGGAAAACGGTATGATTAGAGAAATACAGTCCATTTCTCTTAGGATAAGTTTTAATTTACGTTTAGAAAGTTTACGCCTTTCTTGGTCAATATCCAAAGTTAATCATGTCTTTTAAATGCGTGAAGATTCGTCGATGTTAACAGAAGCATCCACAGTGGTTCACCTTGGCCCATTTCACAATCTCTCATCGTATCGACTGATAAGCAGAGAGGTATCCCAGGCCGAAATCCGTGGTGCTTATTGATAAGCGAGCATTAGTTTAAGCGAATTGTACATTCCTTCTGTTGGCAAATAGATAGCTAGTTCATAACCAGAAGCATGTTTGAAGAGATACAAAAGAGAAAAGTAAAAACTCTAGTATCTCTTCAAACTTGATAGTTGCAAATTCTCTCTTCTCTTTAACATAAACAATAGTAATAGAACACTGATTCTGCCTGACTCGCTGACGTTGAAGAAGCAGGAGCTTAGGAGAACAGACCTTCCACTCTGTCATTAAATCATAAAATTCATTTAAAAAATGGAATTTTTGAAATTTCGTCATAGAATGTCATAAAAATGGTCAAATGTCATAAAATGCCATAAATGTTTGCATGGAAAGACTCTAAACCTGCCACAACAAGGCTGGAATCCTGAGTTTTAATGGTTTTATTGACACTTTTCATGGTATTTATTCAAGGCTGTTCAAGTTTAGGGGAATCTGGGAACCTTTTCGGCGCCCATTTGTTTTCTGGAAGTGATTTTTGCCCAAGATATGGCCATTTTACCATATTTGCCAGGATAATATTTCAAATGACCAATGAATAACGTAGGTTTTGTCATGAAATGCTATAATAGTCACTGAAAAATGCCCTAAATATTCAGCAAAAAATGTTATGAATTCATTTTTAAAATTGGTAAGTTAAGAGTGGGAGGCCTGCGAAAAGGATCACCCAGATCTCCAGTCCACTGCTTCATCAAAAAAAAAAGCAACGGAGAGACTTTTTTAACGAAGTAGCCGTGTTCGTATGAAAGTCCCAAGAAAGGAACCACAATATATGCTGATGTTAACCGCTATAACTGGCAACAGTTGAACGCAATTTTCACAGCTTCTGCTAGCCTCCGTTAATACTTGTTGACACAAATTAGGATTTCGAGGAATTGTCTGCTTGGTATTTATCAACCGAGTTATGATTTATGCGGAGGGAAAGTGATGACGTCAAATATCAAAAGTTTTGTAAATAGAATGATTTGACTCCAGATATCTAAGGCAACCATGGAATAGGCTGTTTCCGAAAAATACCAGACCTGTAGTGAGTATATAGTGTTCAAACGACAGGCGTTCGAATCAGCCTGCCCACATTACTATGATACATCACTATTCGACTAGTTGGACTATCTTTTTCCATTTATCGATTAATCGCTATCTATAAGCGTGGCATTGGCGTATCGGAAAAGCACAAGGTATTAGCTGTAAATTCATAATTTGATTTTGTGTCAAATGAAAACAGAAACAGAAATCGCAATAAATAAACTGTCATAATTTACTGCAGTGCTTGAAAACTCGCGAGACGCTAGTGCAGGATTGATCATCGAAAAGGTCAAAGGGCTTGCCTTGTTAACGGGAGATTAGGAAAGCCAGGGCCGTAACAACCATGAATGCTGGTCTTCTATTTTAGTGCCAAGTTATGTGAGGGGTGCAAGAATCAAAAAATATTTTTCTATTTAATCAACAGTCTACCCCTAATAGCCCCTATAAAAATTCATGAAAGATAATTTGATTAGGGTGAATGGGAGAGAAATAGGGGCGTAAAATGACTGACATGAACTATGATTTCTTTACTCTATATTTCTTGTACGTTTTTATCTGAAAAATGCCCCAGCTTTTCTTAACATTGGTGTTTTGTATGTATTGATATGGGCCTCTCTTTAAATCACCAAAGGACATAAGCCCCCTAAATGTACCCCATTGTGTCAACAGAGGCGTGCACCCCCAAGAGTTCCCGGATGGTTTCTCCGATAATCTTCATAAAAGTCAGCCTTATTACAATAACAAAAAGGCAGCTGCTTGATCCTTGTCGGTTTTCTTACACAAATGACTGTCGTATGTTATGTGATTTCTGGTTTCTATAGTATTTTGACTTATGTTATTTTACTTCTCTAATCGAAATCATGCCAGGTGAACTTTCTTTTTGCTATTCTTTATAGAAGGCTATCCCTGTTATCGCGCACCATGGGGTATGTGGCCCAAGAGCGTTGAAACACACTGACACGGCAGTGACAACGCGCCACTGGCCACCTCTACGACAGCCACCACGTCAATACAGGGGGAGTTTGAAATGACAGAAACTCTTGAAGATTAAGATTAATCTATTAATCGCTATCTGTGGGTGTGGCATGGGCGTGTCGGAAACGCACAAGATATCAGCTGTTAATTCATGGTTTAATGTTCTCAACTTTTATAGACCAACACAAATTTTGTATTACTTCGTCCAAAGGAAAGAAAATTAGGAAGCTGCTATATTATTACATTGAAACAAAAAAAGGAAAGATGGCAACAAATAAACTTTTAAATGTCAAAGTTTATTTTAGTGTCCGTTTAGTTAATTTTTTGGTGGTATACTCGATTTCGAGTGTAGCCTATTGCTCAGTCAGAGTGAGCGATATCCTGAGAAGAGAGCACACTTACAGGGGTAGTCTCCCGTTGCCTTCCTCAACCGATAGTCTTAATATCGATCTAGGCGGTATTCGAACCCACAACCTCTGGCATGTGAGTCTGACTCCTTAACCACTGGACCACAGCGGCTCTGATTGTTGCATTTAGAAGCTCGGATGGCTTTCACCCTTAATTAGAAATCAGAAAAGCCAGGGTCATAGCAACCATGAAGGCCAGGGGCACCTAGGAAGCACAAAGGCCAAGGGACACATAGCAAGCATGAAGGCCAGGGGGGCACGTACCCCCACTTTTGGCTTAAGTATTGTCACGTGTGTGACTACTAAATAGATCTTGTCCATTAAAACAAGGGTGTCCCCCCCTCCAATAAAAACCTCTGCTATGGTTCTAAAAGTTATCTACCTAATTAAACTAAAACTATACTACACTCTTATACTAATACTTTTGTATTTAAATGAAGTGACGCATACATTCGTAGGATCTTATTCGAGTGAGAATGCTGGTTTAGGGTGGGCAAAGGGCAAATCTTTAAAACAAAGTATTCTCATTGACTTTCATGGAAGATTAATTCTTTTCTTTTTTCTGTAGTATATTGATTAACATTATTTTCCTTTGCCCAGCAAAAACGTGCAAGGCGTACTTCCTATTGCTATTCTTTAAAGAAAGCTATCCCTGTTAGCAGAAATGATCTTTCCCACGTCTCTAAGTTTTGGCTGCTCCAAAGATGATGTTTTCTTGCTGTCAATTGGATTGTCTCAAGCGGCTTTGTTTGTTCTTTGATATTTGATTATGCGTTCAAGGTAAACAAGATTATAAAATCCGATCACAGCAGACAGTCGATTATCGCAGATATTCAGATTGTCAAGTGATATTCGATTACTGCTCACTCTGCCTTCTGATCGCTCATCATCTGAAGGTTTGAGAATCGATCAGTGTCCTTAAATCGAGTTAATCAATCATGGTCGTGAAAACGAGGTATTTGAAGATCGTGCTGTTTCTGAGATAATCGATGGGCCAACCATCCTTCGATTAATCGATGTTCGGTGGATAGCCCTACTTCCAGGAAGTCTGTCACTCAAGAGAATGCATCCCAGGCAACTGTTATGAGGTTTATTGACGTAGCGACATTATACTTACAATATGTGATACCTTGGTTCTTTCCCGACAGTTTTCTTCGACTTGGATAATAGATCTGACGCTCAGAGCTGAAAGTTCTGTCATTCCAAACGTCTTGGGACTCTTCGGACAAGCCCATATGGGCAACGAGGCCCCCATCAAAACGTCATCCCAAACCTAGTAAAACAACTGAGACATGTTCCTCTTTGTTTCACTTTAACAGTGAAACCTTCATAACGGACGACTCATTAACCCAAGGTTCTGCTTCACCCTTGACTATATACTTGTTTTTTTTGAACATTTGTTTGCTACTTTTTTTGACATGGATTTATGAAGCAAACTCACTAAACATCTAAGGGTTATCGCTCCGCTCCCCTATTATCGCAATTCACGTAAATTCAAACCCATCCAATCGATTTAACTTCGGAGTAAACTGGAAGTTCACTTAACCCGAGGGAGCAGACCATTGATCAGGCGACGTCGACTTACGGTATCTTACTGCATTTGTTTTTTGTAAAAGGCGACTGCTCCTATTAGAGAGGGTAAGCATTTGGGAAAATCTACTACCCGTTTTCCTTTGGCATCTAAGACTAATGTTTGTCTACTTGCCCTTCTTCTTCTCGCCCCTTAATTTACAAACACTATGTTGAAGACTATTTCGTTATTTTAAAATTCTAATTGAGACATTTAACCTTTATTTAACTCTTAGTAGCTATCAACAGCCCAACATTTGCAATACTGTTGAGATAGAAAACACGGGCGCAGTGCGGGTATTGAACGTCTTACTTACCCATTCGTATGTTCTCTTCACCACCATGGTTTTCGTAACCAAGATTTACCGGTCTTCTCAAACAATATTTAATGGGTTCCCCTCGATAATCATAAGAAAAGTATTGCCTCTACTTAATCTACGGTTATTTCAACATTTACTTTACTTATAACCCTTTAATTGTTGAATTGTGTTTATGTTTCGTAATTCACTTGTTCGTAATGGTTTTCCTGTCAGGTTTATTGATTCGTGCTTCAGTGTTGCTTTGTGTATCACTTTGGACTAGGCGTGCTACAAAAATTGTTTTCCCACAATTCCCTTATCAGACCAGGTACATCTATAGAAGTACTGTTTTGTCTTTGAAAGATTATCTCTACTGCAAATTTAGCCATCTATCTTTCACGATAAACCTAAAAATAGCATCATCATGAAAGGATGCTCCAACCCTTACGCAATGGAATATTCCCCTCTCTTGGTCCAGTCATTCGATTTCGTACAGCCAATACTCGTTTTCGATAGCACGCCTAGGGACCTTTTATGACTGCAGATATTTGTACCTAAGTCGTACTGCCTCCCTATGATTCTATTGTTTTCAATGACGTTGAGCGTCATAGCACGCCTTGCCTCAACAGAAGCTGATACAGACACTTCAACGAAGAAGAGCAACTTGGCGTGTTATCTCTATCCAGACTTGCGACAGAACAATGCGGTGGGAAAGTGTGACGTCACGATTTTGAACATTTTTAAATTAAGGGGAAAAAACTCTATTTCAATTTTACCCTATTAGTGAGAAGGTGAATGCCCAAAATGGAGAGTGATGCCCTTTCCCAACACGGATATATCAGGTTTCAAAGTTTTGAATCTCTCTAACAAAACCCTATTATTTGATGCTGGTTCCTAACTT
>JAAAKL020003577.1:0-22803 GCA_010016065.2 Carybdea cf. marsupialis auct. non (Linnaeus, 1758)
ACACTCCTGTTATTTGGTGCTGTTAGATACACAAATCTATCAAAGATCTTGATGTCACCTACTGATGTCTATCTTATCAACATATGATTTGTTTATTTTCATTTAAAGTAAACGCCTATAACCAGATTTTGTAAGCAGAAATGAATTAATTATGAGCAGCAGTAATTCCTTAACTGTATTCGTTCATCATGTAAGATCTTTCTTTTCGTGTGCCTTAGTTCAGTTTATTCTTCCTTCCTGCAAAATTATCTTTAGTATTGACTTGCACTGACCTGGCAACGTTTTAGTTCAACTGAAAGCGTTATGCGGTCTGGGGTCATAAGGAAAAAAAGCCACCTTTCGTAGCAGAACACAGGTTCCACATGCGTCTAAACTTTGAAACCTCTTTTGTTTTCTAAATTGAGAGCGCGGGGAGCAGTTCTGACATGCTCCGTCAGGCGACTGCCTCACGGATGCAAGTGAGATACGCATTTTAACATAGCAGCAACGAACTATTTTGTATTAAAGACGTTTATTTACTTGTTCGTTACAAAGGCTATTCAGTGTTTATTTTATTTGTTCCAAAATTAACTCATATCATACTCTTTACCTTTCAGTTTCGGATGGAGGGAGGTCTTCCTATCCTTATCGACTTGCTTTCATCCAATAACGAGATTGTAAGAAGGAGTGCTTGTTGGCTTGTCGTGTTGTGCTGTAATGATCCTCGCCATGCCCAAGACTTAACCACACTAGGGTGTGTATGTTTCCGTGGGCAGCATAGTTGTTAATTTATCTTGATATTTATTTTGCAGTTGCAATTTGTCTTTTACCGGGGCATCAGACAGCCAGCCATAAATCTCTCATTATCAAATGGGGACATCCCATTTATACAACTCTAGGCAACTCACACTTATACGTTTGTCATACAGACCAATTCGGCTTACGCCAAATGTACTTTCCTATCCCGCCAATAAAACGGCGCTATGGTTGCAATTTTAGTTTCCATATTGCTGTCTGAAATAAGAATGGACACGCCCTGCAGTATACGTGCAGCAGGCAAAATCGTTACGATACATCAATAATTAATGTATTCTAGGTGATTTCATTTATTGTTGAACAGTTTTAACATACTTAGATATTGTTACTTAGGATTTAGTCAACGTGACTTTAGTATTGTTCGACGAATGAGAGAGGTGACTCGTCTACGTTATAGGAGGTCGTATGCCACTTTGAAAGAAGGGTTTTTAGCACCTCATCAAGCTGTGTGTCATTTGCAGACCACACTATGAATCTGCTTACGAGATCCAAACCCAATGATCTCCTCACGAGATCCAGACCCAATAGTCTCGTTTTGACAAATTTAATAGCGTCGGTAACTGAGCCTCATGTGCGCTAATGGCGTGACATTGCGAGGAAGAGGTGGATAATGTATCGCTCATAAAAGAATATTTTCTGGAAAATCACGTCACTTTCAGTATGGAAAATTGTTGTTGACCCGAGAAATGTTAAGGGTTTTTATTCCTGGTTGTTTTGTGAACGATGAGTAGTGTTGAGCCGGCCGAGATAGCTCGATGCATTTTTCAAACGGTTTGGGGTTTTGTAAGGGTTTTACGAATTCTAATTTGTGGAAGAGTTTGCTAACTTTTTTCCTAACGCAAGGTTGGGTTTGCACAGTCTTGATATAGCAAGATGACGTTTCTACATTTTTATACATTGTGACAGTCTAAGGGGCATTCGTTTTATATTCCCATCGCTTGTCTGAAGTTTGATGATTCTTTTAAGATGGATCGTGTAGAATACACATGCCCTGTACCACAGTAGGACTCCTTGATCTCAACAAATCTATTTTACATTTTCTATTACAAATAAAGTCCTTATTGCATTGGGATATAAGTAGGATAGTTTCATAACATGCAATCGCATGATTTGGTGTTCCAAGGGCCTTTCTCTTTTTCTTGGAATTTTTACTGTGTATGTTGCTGCATATTGTGTATGATACATGTTTAGCCATTATCTAGAGAATTTATATGAGATATAATGAGGGAGAGATTTCAGATCAAATATTATAGAGTCGTAGTTTTTTGTAAGCTGTTCCAATTTATGTAAATGCGCTTTTTACTTTGGCTTTAGTGGCTTACAGATTTTGCAAGATATCAACCACTCTGAAACAAAGAGAAACCCATTTTCACAGACAGCCCTCGAACGCTTGCTGGATAACAGCTTGCCTGCCAAATATAGCGTGAGTGGAAAATTGTCTCCGCACAATCTGATAACAGATGGCTTCTATGATGCAGGAAAGGTATGAAATGGATATGAAAAATTGGGCTTAACAAATATACCTAAATCTTACCCTTTGGTTCTCAATATAAGATTAATACATACATGTTGCTTTTTTTCTGAAAATTTAACGAGTGCTCTAGTTAAACTGAAATTTCGAATGGTAGCGAGAAATTCTCATGCAACTCAAGTACACTCGAATTTCATATCGTTATTCGAAAAGTCTAAAGCTCACTCGCTAAACTAAAAGATCAGATTTAGTCAAAGTCATTGCCAAGACAGTTAACCTACTGCTAACTTTTCAACATTTTTGGCAATAAGTGATATCAGTTGTTATTCCCTCGTTAAAAAGGATAAAAAATAGGATAGTGGAACCTTGCATCTTCTTTGAATTATAACGCTTGCTTATTATGAACCACAAATCGTATTAACGTCAATGCTGGTCAATGTTAAGTATCTTATTTTAAAACGACAGCTCTGTTAGAGATAGAGATATCTTTCATGCGTATCAATACTTTTTTGTCAGGGGCGAATACAATTTGTAAGGGACTTCAAAACGTCATCATTTAAATTACGGTAGACCGTGACGTATATGTAGCAGAGTGCTGAATATTACATCACGATCCCTAAATAGACCACATAAAGCAAGGCCAAAACAACAGTGTCTGCTGTGTTGCTATGAGTGAATGTCGTTTTCACAAAAGTAGCATGAAAACAGTGTAACGATTGACGTCATAGACGCTTGCGAAAGGTGCAATTTAAGCAATAAAACATACAAGACGTAGTTGACTTTGTTGATATACAGTGTTGCAGCCGAGGCATAAATGTTGCATTGAACAATTGGTATGTTTCATCTTGACGTTAGTTTTCTAATGTTGATATACGTTTACTTATCTCTCATCCACGTGTGATAGGCTATTTCTGTCACCCTTTCACGACAATTGCTTTGCTCAGTGCTGCCATGGTGTCTATATTTAAATATTTAACGAAAATATTCCTACCACTAAAAGTGAAACTCCGTGATATAGACAATGAGGCAATGCATACACCTACATAGAAAGTAGGAAGTTTGTGTGACAAAATCCTTCCAAAATCCTGATGGTGACATTTTCACATTTCATTAGTATCTCTTCTAACTCAAAGTCCTTCTGTAAACATAGATTGCAGCAGTCTCTAGTACTCTGACGTGGAAGGGCAGTAAAGCTCCGTCCTTTTTATCAATAATCTTGAAACAGTGATAACTATAATTTGGTATGAAGGACTGAAGAATGCCCCTGCGAGAAGATTCAGTCACACAATGTATCTTCATTATTGAATAGTATCTCTCGGTTTGTACCACAAATGATTGTTCAAAAAATAATTCCTTGTTCAAGCAGAATACTATGTCAGAGTGTTAAGGGCGTTAGACTCATTACCCATGGGTCGTTTGGTTGAACACCCGCTGGGAAGTTGGATTCATAATCTGTTGGAACTGTGATTTCCGATGTACGTAACAATGGCCATGGTATTGAACCATAGATCAATTGGACATTTGATATTACCTCTAAGTTCTCTGCGGTATAAAAATTAGCATATTCTAGGATTGTTATTTCCTTGGGCAGTTACCTCATTGTGACCTAAGTTATTGTATCCTCTCCATCATATTCACTGTGTCCCACCAATATCCATTAAAATATGTACTGGATCGGTAAGATATTCATTACTCTTTGTTTTAATTTTTTGAGTTTATTGCTCATTTGTCTACATCATCAGTATCTACAACCAACGCAGCAATGCATCCCGTCACTTACAGAAGTTATTAAAGTCGGGAGTTTCTATTCAGAATGGTTTGTTTGCAAGCCGTGAACTGGTGATAAT
Organism: Carybdea cf. marsupialis auct. non (Linnaeus, 1758); assembly: GCA_010016065.2. NCBI lineage: Eukaryota > Metazoa > Cnidaria > Cubozoa > Carybdeida > Carybdeidae > Carybdea > Carybdea cf. marsupialis auct. non (Linnaeus, 1758). The sequence goes on from JAAAKL020003577.1 coordinate 4,114, forward strand.
CAGAAAATCAGCGTTCAGCAAATCTCTGATGAATGTCTTGTTGCATCATTGTTACATCATGTAGTTGTTTAGGGTCTTAGAAAATCAAAGAGAAGTTAGGCTTATGTAATGAATCGTCGTTTCGACAGGAATATAATATGTGGCAACCTTGTGAGAGGACATTCCCCTGCTGCCCCACACAACATTGGCTTTTGTTATAATATTACATTAGGAACTATATAACAAAACATATTTCATAATGCAGACAGTGTATTTGAGAACAAGTTACCGGATGCCTATATGGTATTACACTGATGTATGTAACAAGACTGTAATGTAATAGTGATATTCCACTAATATTATTAAAAGTATAATTATTTAGGTATATATATACTAGTAAGCAGTGATAAAAAGAAAAACTAAATTACAGCCGTTACAGAATTTTACTAGACTGCGAGGAATTTCTTAAATCTCCAGTGCTATATATCAGCTACCTTACCATCAATTAGGATGTCGCGTTATCTGTATATCAACCAGTGTTACTGACACTATTGCTCGAGCGCTCTTCACAACAAGTTAGAGCCTAATTTTTATAATTAGTAGTGAAAAGGAAAAGTAAATAAGCTCGGTTACGTCAGTATTAGCTACTCCAATGTCGGATATTTCCAACTTCCCGAACGGACGCACGCCTGAATTCCCTGTACCATGTGCCCTCTTTATGCACTCTTCACGTTTTCCCCGATCTTTATTACTCTTCAGAGACAGCACGAGGGAATCTTTCCCACTTTAGAGGAATTGAGTCAACCACTGGATGAAAATTATTCCGTTTCAACTGTGCAGCTGCGTCCCGTTCTCCTGATTAATGCCAGCAATGAAGGTCTAGGGTAAGTATATTTTTAGTTACCTTTCAAGCGGACCATTAGATCTGTTACAAATGGCTACCAGGCCTTCTAATTTATGATGCGAAATGATCTCTTTTCTACATCTGCAGAAGGGCATTGTCAATTACAGCGTTCACAATCTTCTGCGTTCACAATGTGCCGTAGTTTCTCTATCTTCTTAGATGCTTCTTTACGCCCCAGATGTTGCCAATCCATGTAACGTTATAATATTTTTATCCCTTTTGACAATGCAGTTGGAAAATGACTTCGGTGCTCTCTTTATCTTGTTAATGACCAGTAATGATGGAAAGCGTCATCAAAAAGTTTGTCATTACATCTCGTAATTTAACTTCAACCATACTAGGTTGTAATTTCTTGACAGGACAACCAGCATTTTATGCAGCTCCCTTCATGAATGTGTTAATATCTACAAGCTGTTGCTGAAAATAGTGCATGGGCATCACTTAGCAGTTTTCTCATGCTACTTCAAGAGTGTACAAATCTGTATGGCATTCTTGAATTTGATACCGAAATCACTGTGGGTGGTTTGTATATAACCCTTGCATAATCGTCTTGATCGCTACTATCATATCAGCTTCCTAGGAACCATGTGTAGCTTAGGATAAATAAGACAGTTCATGTACAAGACTATGCGAATCAGCACGGACGGTTGGCTTACTATGTTACTATATCAACCTTAAGTTGTGTTATATCACAGATCGATAAAAATATAATTACCATTGTGAGTGTCAATACGAAAATCATAGTAATAATCATTATCAGCATCGTGATGATTATAATTGTTGCTATCATCATTTGCAACTTGTCATGATTTTTCCTTGGTTTTCATACTGTCTTTTGCTTGCATATATACTAGAATAGTAAAGGCATGAGGAGTGTATAGGGTATTTGTTATTCCATAGAGATTGATAACCCACTGCAGTAGGAATGCTACTCTTTCAACAGATGCTACCAATTTTCTCTTGCTAATGGGCAACTTTTTATACCCGGTCAAACTTCGACACTTTTCCCTAGGATGGCTGGTACCAATTTTTCCAAAAGTCTTGAAGATGATTTACAATGTGATCGTCTAAACGTTTATACTACTTCCTCTTGCTCATACCAATTGGTATGATATTGATGTAATAAATAATGTCTTGATTTCATTGAACTTTTAAGTTTTCACGAAAATGTCACCAGCTTAATTTTTGTTGAATGCTTTTATTTTTTTTATTTGGTGTACTGTTGCGAGAATTTTCATGGCTCTTAGACATTTATTGTTACTGTTCTATTCGACGGCTTAGAAGCAAGAACGCAAAGCATTTTCTCTGCTGATGTAAGTGCAATTAAAATCATTTGAACACCAAAGAAACGAATGCAAGAAATAGTTGTAGTTCAGAAAATAATTAACTTTCTCCGGATGAAAAATTCCTATTGTCCTATAATCCTATTAACAAAATAGCACATTAACCTTAAATAGACGATATAAGGTTATATGATTATAATTAGAACATTTTGAACATCATATGGTTGTATTTAAATCATTGGAAATGATGGGTTTGGTGTTTGTTAATTTTATTAGCTTTATTATCAGTAATAGCTTTGAAAACTTTGGCTTCAGTGGAAGACATTTTGAAATTTTCTCTTCTTTTTACCATTTAAAAGACTATACGGATTCTCTGTTCTTACTTTTTCTATTGGCTCTGTAATAAACCTTCATCTGTCGTACATTCTGCAGTCAGCGTCTTCCTGGCATATTATATACAATTTTGTCTCTGTTCGTCGCAAACGATTTTGGGATGCACATCTCGAATATAAATTCTTACAATAAGACAACTTAGTAAAGAAGCAGAGTACGCTGCCTGACAGACATGGTTAGAGAAAGAAGCTCTTAGTACTAGGAACAGTACTATTATTTAATCAGTTCGCCTGCAACCCAACTGTGTGCAACCAATTTGGTCGCGTAAGACAATCAACTATTGATATTGTCCTTTTGTTTCATATCAGACTTTATAGTTATCTCACCTGAACGTTTAAGATCGTAATTCAATGAGTAGGTGGATCTCCAACAGCGGTAGTTTTGAAGATAATTAAACAGTTTCTGACTGCGTTCGATGTGCGATTGATGCTGTTGTCACTGCTAGTGGATTCAATGGAAGCAACACAAACTTAAATCAATTGTTTTATCGTGGTACTTCTGCAATGTACACTGAATTGTCTGTTTTAGATGATGTGTTTTATTATACTCATTTTGACGCGATGAGGAAAAGGGCTCAGCTGATACTTAAATAGTTTTATTCAAAGACAGGCGGACGCTTCTAGTACCCGCCCATCCGTCAATTGTCTTTCACCTTGTATTTCAAATGCTAAGATCATTAAATTTAAAAAAGTTACCTGGGTTGCTTTGTTTACTTCGAATTACATATTTTCAGTTCAAGTTGGTGTCATTTGCATACATTCCTTAAATAATAAATGAAGTCATAGAAAACTATAAATTCAGTATTTCAAGGTCTCAGTAAGCATGTGCATTTCTCTGTTCATGTCATTGTTAGGGCACAAAAGGTTAATTTGCCTACTCATCAAGGTGAGATAGATGTTAAACGATTCGCTTCCAATAGGTATGCTCAGAGAAAATTATCTGCGTCAAATTCTGGAAGAGGCCAGCAACGGCAAATATCATTAGATCGTCACTATGGCGTTTAAGTGTTTGTATATCTACTATCTTTAATAAGTTAATTTAGATCGCCCTGAGACCTAAATGTTTTCGAGAGTCGTTTGTAGAGTTAGAAAGACTTTTTTGTCCGATTTAATTCTTGAATCAAACAAAACTTGGCCCGCATTTTGGATTATTTATTGTGTTTACTCCTTTTACAGTTGTGTTTACCTGATCAGCGTGAGTTATACCATTTATAAATTACAAAGAGCGGAATTCCTTTAAAAACCCAGTAACATTATTAGGTCTATAACTTTCAAAATTTTTTGATAGCCCCAGGTCACTTGTATAACGGAAAGAGCACTGGAACACTGTTTGATAAATTAGAGCGAGCTAAACACTATAGTAAAGTACCTATTCATGTTAGGATGTGTTGCAAGCGCTCAGGATGAGATTCTGTTTGGCGGAAGATTTTGATGGAAGGAAGAATGTGATAAAATCAAAATTCTGTAATATCAATAGCAATGACATGATTCTTTTTATTTAGAGGCCAACTTTAATACTAGATGAACTAGCTACATAGAAAGATATTACTAATTCGCTATTTTTCATTAGCTCACTTGCTAGTTTACTTGACGCAGGATAGCTACAGACTCAGGAAGACCCGGGAGATCTAAAACCGGGAAATCTGTAGATTCTTAAAGGCAAATAAAGAGAAATTAGGAAACTCAGAGGAAAGTCAGAAGACTTAGAGTTGGACATTGCAAACTCACAAACCGACAGCCAGGCTTACTCGGAGAAATCAAATTGGGGAGAGGGCGATAATCGAGAAAAATTGGTAGTGGAAAAAATGCAAAGAAAACAATATTTATTTTGTTGTTTATTTAGTTACGCTGCTATAAGCTATCATAGATAGTGCGAACTAGATGAAAATGTCAATTATGTTTATAAAGAAAAAATGATGTGGCTATTGTTGAGATACGATACGAAATCATAACTAATAAGGGCCGAAGTGGCTTCTGTTTTATAACTTCCACCGGGTGACATGTTTCTAGCTCTGTGTCCCTTGCTGCATTAGTGCTAACTGAATCTAAATAATGTATTTATTCAACAAATAAACTTAGTTCATGTGCCATATGTCGTCGGCCACTTGCATGATTCATTGAGACTCTTCTACCACAATGTATCACAACGTGCTCACTGCGTATAGATAGAGCAGATTGTTTTTGATATGACATCACCAATATATGCGACTAAATATTATTCGTCTCTTTGGGATGGTTTTTTCCGTTCGTATTCCTTTCAAAGGGGTGTAGGCTCCACTTCTTTTCTTTTATCGAGAAATGCACAGTAACTAGAGAAGTAGATCATGTTATCAACGGAAGTCACCTAGCTCAGTTGGTAGAGGGCACGCTGCGAATGCGTTGGTCACAGATTCGAATCTCTCTAGTATCTAATCAATTTTAACAGAATAACTATTAGTTACATGTACTATAAACCTGTAGTTTATACAATTTATCATTTTCTGAAGCGTATATACTGTCTCCACTGCAATGGATTCTTTTGCTTTTTGCTCTAAATGATATGGTGACCTTGCATATACATAGACGGTAAAGAATTTCTTAACACTAAGGCCCGTTGGTTTCCACTGCTAAGTCGTTTGACTTGCAACTAATTCCTACCCATATCTCGGCTCCTCACCTCAGCTTGCCTATTCACCAAATACGTCTGGCCCACGCCGCATTAGCAATCTTTCTTAACGCTGCTTTGCTCTTTTTTAAAGGTTTATCTCACTGAAACGTAGAACGATGCTGTTGGATTTGACTCTTAACTCTGTATCTGTTTGACAAGTGGTCATTTTCATTTGTCATAACTGGTTTCTATTCCTTTACTGGCCTTACTGCACAACGCCCTTTTCCTCTTATCATATAGCGTCACCAGTTATTTCCGACTTTTTCGGCAGACGACGGTAAAGTTGTGTCCAGGTTGTGCCCTGATTAACAAAAGTACTCTACATTTCGTTTCTTAAGTCTTTCCTTCCATTAGTTCACGACTTCCGATTATTAAATATTTACATGTTATTTTAGCTTTGTGTTCTAGAATGGTATGATAAACGATTATTTCATTTCGTATTTTAGAAGTAAAGAGTTGGCCCAGCCTATTTTTCGTGTAACCAGTGAACGCTCAACTGAAAAAATAAAAAGCAAGACAAAGCTTAGTTCACAAAGGTAGGTCTAGTTAGCCCACTTAGGTCATTAGAGAGGTAATTACCATAATTTTTGTATTTAGCATTGAGGCAAACATTATCTTTAAAAGATTCTTTACGCCTTGTAAAATTACAAGCGCGAAAGTCAGCTGGAAATGCTTCCTTATGTTAGTCGTAGGCTACTATATTAATCCAGATCAGGCTCAGAATGGTTATGACAAGGAAGGTTGATAAGCCTGTGCTATTGTCATGTTTTCAATAAAAATTGTAAAAATACTGTCCGTACATACTTAGCGTGAGTTGCTACTTGGGGTTTCAATAATTACAAACCCCTTCCTATTGGCGGGATTTGGTACCACCGCTTTCATGGCAGTGAGTAATTTGAGGGCACTTCAAATTCTCCGTGTTTGCACAATTTCCCACTTTCTTACCTCATAATCAGTGAGAACGATGTTATGTATTGTGATATTCATCGAAGTACATGGTAAAATATGATAAAATATCAAGGTCAAGGAACTTTAAATTTAGCTGTAAACGTTGTAGTGACTTATTAACAAAGAAAAATGATGGGGTTCTTTTCTTTTTGAGAGAGCTTCACACTGCCGTTCAGCCAAAGTACTCCAACACTTTTAGTAGTATAAATAGATCATTTTTATGTCTTTTAGAATCTCTCCAAGCAAGAATGAAGTCAAATCAAAAGACGAAGAACAGTTGCATGACATTAATAAAAATGAGACCATATTGACATCTTCATGGTTACCTCCAACAGACAATATATTTGCTACGTATGTTGAATATGTGAAAGAAAATATTTCACCATTACTTTCATCGAAGGAACAAATAAAGGCATTGGCCAGGTAAGGGGTTCGATAAAATTTGGACATTCTTGGGATGATCAATTTATCCTACTGTTGACTTTGTTTGTTTAATCTGTGTATATTACTAATTGTCGTATGTGTATATGAAGTTGTAGATGCTGTTTGACTGGTAACTCAGATGCAATCCGCCGAATCTTAGGTAACTCTGATGCAATCCCCCGAATCTCATGAAACTGAGATGCAATCCCCGAATGCCAGGTAATTCAGATGCAATCCCCCGAATCTCAGGTAACTCTGATGCAATCCCCCGAATCTCAGGTAACTGAGTTGCAATCCCCTGCACCTCAGGTAACTCAGATGCAGTTCCCCGAATCTCAGGTAACTCAGTTGCAATCCCCCGAATCTCAGGTAACTCAGATGCAATCCCCCGAATCTCAGGTAACATTAGCTTGCCATTATAGAAAGTCATGCAGTAAGAATGTTTAAAATCAATGTATCGTTTTTACGTCAAGGCTATTAAAAGTATCAAAATAACCTAGTTCCATGTAAGAGTGAGGACTATCGTAGTTCTACTGTCAAATATAGTCAATACCAGATACTTTTGTGTGCGAGATGACTTTGTATAGCTACTTCGTTCCTGTCCTTTCATGCAAGTAACTGCTTCATCTCTTGCTCATATACTTGTTAGCAGAACTTTACAAATATTTTCCTTGTGTAACTCCTTTCCTCATTTTGCTTGGTTGCTTTCTTTGTCTCATGCGTACTTGTGTTTTGTCGTACGTCACTGTATTTTGGCCTTGCCCCAGTTCACCATCAACCATCATATTTCAGTCTTGACTTGATGATAGGTAGCTGATGCGTCTAGCATGGCTTTAACTCCTTTTCAAACTTAATTCAATATTTTTTTATACGATTTTTATGTCAAAATTATGCAAATAGAAACACAATTAACTAACGTTTATATCATTTCAATGAGTTTGTTATATATGCAGCTAATATTGGTTCAACGTATATCCGCTTTTACATGACCATTGGTATCATCAACGTTCTGTACCCTGTTGTCCAGGTGTCTCTAGTTAAGGCAGCACTTTTCAGTAGTTAGGGAATAAGAAATACGTCACTTTGATTTAAAGGTAAAGAGGTTATCCACAGTTTCGTATAATCTAAAATGTCTGTGTAAGAATTACGTAAGTATATAAGAAGCAAGCCTGCTTTAAAGACACTTGATTGAAAACCTCGAGCTTTACTTCATGCTGTAAAATTTATTCTTTGAAGATTTGTAAGTGAGAAGATGGGAGGAGCAGTCGCAAGGGAAAATGTGGCCTCTTTCAGCCATGAACTGAACACAAGTGAATTAAAGAGAGAAGTGGGCAGCAACGTTATTCCAATCGGAATGATAAACAAAGGCATTTATTATCACAGAGCTCTATTATTCAAGGTAAGTGCATTTGGCGAGTTGTAGTAAAATGCGGAATCTCTGAGGCTCTGTCTGCTTTTGATGCTCTTTTACATGAAATTGTATGTGATTGAAACTGGTTGTCTATCCAGTGTGATTGTGCTGTCAAGGCGTCCCATATACGTTCTCTTTCATTGTGTTGCTTTAGTCGGAAACGAACGAATTATATGATAACTGATCCATTTTCTTTGCTGCACTAATAACGTAATTACATGCATCAAGTTAAAATTTACTCCTGCGAAAGTCACGGCAAAGTGAGGCATATTAGCCTCACTTCAGTCAGGCATGCGCCACTTTGTTATTGTAATGACGTTGGTATTGATAATGATAATAATCTTAGGTTGGAGTTGAGTAAAAATTCAGATATATTGCTAAATGAAGAAAGATAATACAAGAATTTCTCTCGTAGGATATCTCGTTTCTTTTCATCCTAATTCCCATTTCTAAATTTTTCTCACTTACATGGAGCTCTATGCTGATTGGCTCAGCTGAAAACCGACAACGTAGAGACAGACAGCGTAGACATTCAGCGTGGAGACACTGACCTTTCAGAGACGATTCTCATGGTTGCCATTAGCTGTACGCGGGCTGATGTGATTACAGAGGCTCATGTTACTGTCGCTTCGTTATCATCTCTCAGCTGGTAAAGCGACACCTTGTGATAGCCAATACTAATCTAGGTTCGACATCTCTATACCCCGCTTGAATATTTCAGGATGCTCTTGTGTCTTGGCGGCTTCGGGTTTTTATAGACAACGAGATAATAATAGAGTAAAGCAAGCAAGTTGTTTTCACCATTTCCATATTTACATAGTATTATAGAGCAATTCTGGAAATAGTTGCTTTTAGGTAAGGAAATATCTAAACTATGGTAAACTAAAGAGAGAAATTTGCTACAACATGACGCTAAAACAGTCTTCCTAACGACTTTAATTTCTGTAGGTTTAGACGTTGTCTTTTCTCCTTGTCTCCTGTTTTATCTTGACATTGCTAATCCAGGCGATAATATTAAAAGAGGAAACTCCGAATTGCTTGATGCCGTTTCAAAGCAGAAGCCTTTAAGGAATAATATGGCGGATTTTTAATCTTTGGTGTAGAATTATTGACGTTGAACATGGAGGTAAAGAGAATTCTTCCATCTTATTTACAAACGAAGATTGAGTTAAAATGCAGACTACATGGGAGATAAGATACTCTTGGATTACGTCCTGAATTTGTTCTTTGTTCCCTAAACGTAGAGTAGAATGGACCTAAAGTTACTGCACAGTGACAAGTTATCAAAGAAGACCCTGTCGGAATATTACTGATCTCTACAAAACACTGGATCAAGCATCTTCCATCTCAAAGTAAGATCAGTCGTCGGACGCCATTTCAGTCCCCATGAGGCAATGCTTACAAACAATATTACGTAACATGACGGACCTTGCCACACTATTTTAACTTCTAGGACTAGTATTGGTGACCAAACTTTTACGCTGTTGGAAACAATGGGATTGCTCGATCCAGTCTTCAGTGGTTTTTTGTACCCGATGAATCTACAAAGACGTATTTCTATTGAATGCATTGAAAGCTCAATGACCAAGAGATGAGTCTATTTGCACTTCATGTAACGAACGAAATATTCTATTCTCTGTAGGGTGAGATGTAAAGATATTTAAAACTGCAAGTCAGTTTATTACAATTGAGAGGTTTAGGATCAATAACCTCAACCAGTAGCATTACATTTTCTTTCAATTCATTTTTTTCTGCGTTACGCGATTTGATATTCGACGAGGAGGTGAAAAACAATTATAGTTACTACAGAAAATAAAGAAACCGTTTTACATATCAATTTGTAGAACATTTTCTGCGTTACAAATACCAGCGATTGTTAAGGTAGAGTTAAGCACGTTAGAGCGACTATGTGTCTACTGATATTAAAGGATATGAGAGTGTTGCCTATTTTGAATGTTACCTGTAATGGTTGCTGTATGTATCGAGATATCCAGGTTCTTGAGCGCCTCCCCGCAAGCAAGGACTGGAAAACGAAAGCAGTGATTGTTCGTCAATATAATACTTCCTACATATTAATTATAAACTACTAGTTTGTCATAATTTTTCAAATAACTTATATTGGTAGTTTCTGAATAAATTAAATATATCTAGTTTTTATTTTACTCCCATACCAGTCTTTTCGTTGATATAAATCACTTCATGCAGCGTTGAAACTTAAGTAAATGCATGCCCACAGTAATCCACATGAGATGTTAGAGCTACTTTCTATATTAACTACAGGGGAAAATAACACTTGTTGAAAATCCTGCAACCATTCTAGTAACCCTTATAATCAGTTATATATATATATTACATATGTTACATATGTATATATATATACTTAGGAACTACGACTAACATTAATTTTGCAAATTAAGGGAATCTGGCATTATCTACTAGCAGTACATATTTTTTCAGGTATGCAGTGGTCCTCCTACATGAGTTTTCGTTGCTTACCTCAATTGTCCTATTCGTTTCTTTTAGGCTTTGGCCGATCGGATTGCGTTACGGTGTTCGTTAGTACGAGGAGAATATGGAAGAGCCTGGAACGAAGTGTTCCTTTGTGAAGATTCCGAGGTACTTTGATGTAATCAATAACCTGTTGTAATAATGCGCATTTTAATTTTTGAATATGAGATATCCTGCTTGCTAATTTATAAGTTGTTCATTAGCTGACTGCAAAAATTATATCTGTAGTGTTGTCTCTAATATCTATGCTAAACCGTTGATATTGCCAATGAACAATCTTGAATATGTGAAAGATGGTCTGGGATGAAGGTAAAGTGGTGAATCCTGGCTTCGACTTAAGCTACTTCATTAAGGCAGAGGTGGCTGAGTATTTATAGCTGCTGACTTTTGACCAAAGGTCATGGCTTACTAAATAAGCCATTTAGTAAGCCATGCCAAAGGCTGATCAGTTTCAGAGATTCAAGCGCTTTACCCTCTGTAGTATCCTGGAACAAAATATGAACTTGACTGTGCTCGCCATTGAAACAGGATTTTTATTGATAGCAGTTGATAAAAAGGCGGAAGAAGCAATCCTATTAAAAATATATTATGAAATACGATTTTATAATAGTTTACTTGCGTTAAGTCCCTTTAAATGGTTTTAGTTCCGACTCATAATAAAAACGTGCACTTAACTCTTTGTATGCCCAAGTTCATCTGTATCCAGAGTTGTCGACCAGAACTAGACTCTGAATAGTAATCTTAGACACGATTTCTTGATCCTGTCCTTCCAATTTGTTTCTCAATAACTTCTGGTTACCAATAACGTAAGATAAGCATGTCCTGATGTAATATTAACACAGAAATCAGTTGGACATATCATGGGAGTCGCTTTAATGACAGGGGCGTTCAAAAGCTCGACATGGCGACATTACCTGGTAGGAGTGTACCCAAATTCAACTATCGTTTGTGGGACGTATCTACTTTAAATAAATCGCTCTTTTTATATTGAGTGGTTAGTTAGCTTGATCCAGTACATCCCCCCCTTTTTTCATATTGCTAAAATTTACTAATAGTTTGCTAACGTCTTATCACGTTCTTTTAGATGGAAGATATCAAGTCACCAGCCAAAACCTACATCGTTGATCTGATGCATAATGTTGGTATGCTGATGCCTCCAGCTAATCCTGAAACTGTTTTGTACCAAAGACTTTAACTGTATTGCTTATTATAGCGAATGGCTTACATCAGGTCCTTTTGTAAAGGATCCATGTAAAAGCACAAAGAAAGTGAACAGAAACCTGTCTTAAAGCCATCGGACAGAAAATCGTCGAAATGATTCAAGAGCACATGAGCAGACTATGATGCTTCAAGCGTCTACTTGGCTGATCAACTTCTTTCTTCTTATTCTGTTGAATCTAGAAGACCGTTAAAAAATTCCTCTTACATCCTCTTCATCGTTTCGAAGACGGTATTAGAAATGTTACTGGTAGTCACTGATGGAAATATTTAATGAAAGCTATATATTTTTAGTAAAACTGAATTATTATTTTTTTGGAAAATTTCTGTTAAAAGTTAGTGAAGAAAATTCCTTTTATTTTTATCTGTAGAAATTGTCGGAAGGCACCAAAACTGTATTTAAGTGAAAGAAATTTCATTGTAAGTGTTTACTCTTTAATTTCAGTTCTAACATTTATAAGCCATTGGAATAAGTGAAACTATGTTAAACGAAGAAAAGTATTTAAGCTCTTACTTTTCTTCCAAATACTTAATTTCACTCAGTATAAAATATTTAGGAGAGGAAAGGTGACAAGGGAGCAAATTGTACATGCAGTTCGTCAAAATACTTTGATCAGTAAAATATTTCTACTGCCTTAGTATATGCTTTTACCACTCCAACTTGGTGAAGATGCCTTCGGGATTCTGAAAACCATTTGCGACATTCTTTTTTGGATACAGTTTGAAGTAAGGATGGGGAAAAGTCTTATAGAGTCGTAAAATCTTAAAGTACAGTTGTCGGGAGAGTATGGGTAGGGGCAGGGTAATGGAATCTTGTCCTGTCAGATGTTGTTATACAACGCCCTGTGCCTCTTGGATCTGATATGGAAGCCTTTCTCTCTCACGCTGACTCACCTGCTGTGGAGAAATAGACACTCTTCTGACTTTTTACCAAAGTTCTACGACGTAGGGTTAGCATTTGTGCAGTTTGACGAAACATAAAAGTGGCAACGCTTTAACTTTTTTGGCGATCAAGGGATATGACGGTGAACCCTAGGAATATCACTTGCTTTGTTTAATTCTATACATTTAATCACAAAAGAAATGTTAATATCATCCTTAGACCAATTGTTAGCTGCTGCTCGATCTTCTTTGTGATATCGTGAGATAAACGGGTATCTGTGAATGATGAAAAACAGGAAATTGATAATTTTAATTTCTTAAAATCTTTTAGTATTAGATTTGTTGTAATTCGTTACCAGTGATGATATCATTGAGGGTCGCATAGAAAGAATTCGCCTCGTTCCAGAAGAGCTCGAAACTGATGACGTCATCAATCTTTTTCGTAGGAACTATGTCACAGTAGAAATCCTACCTGCAAACGACCTCACACAAAACTTGTTCAAGCTACGGGTAACAATCGTCTAAATCTACAAATGCCTTCAGTTCATAAAATCGTTAATTCGGTTAAAGTAGCTAGGGTTAGATTAGAATGTTTCAAATTTTGAAAGGCGTATCTGGATATCGTTCACAATTTTTGACTTACTACTTTAATCCACAAGAATGAAGCAGGAAAATAAAATGTTGACCATACTGATGTTAATGGAAAGATCATGACATCATCGTTAACTTATTTATTGCATTACTCGATATTTACAGTGTTACAGAACAATTAGCTGTTGTCCCTCTGCAGAAATGAAGACCTGATGATTCAACATGTGTATTTTTTTGCTTATATAAACTGGGCTTTAACAGTGATTTAATGATTTGAGTTTATTTTTCAAACTATGAGTTATTTATGAAGTTTTCGATATTTTTAATTTGTTTTTGCTCTGTAACCACGACACCAATATCGTGGCTTATCAGATGCAATGCCCTTAGGAAGGGAGGTTTCTAATAGATTATGCTACCCTTAACATTCTGAACAATGTTGTTTAGCATCTATGAGTAATGTTATGTGAATTTGGTTATGTACATAAATATTATTTCAAAGGTTTCTCTATTTTTGTTACATGTTTGTGTAACGGGCAATTATGAATATGTAAAGTGGTCTTATTTAGTTTTGTGCAAGATACGTTTTATAAAACTGACCAATGATCGTTTTTGTTTATTGGGTCATTCAATGCTTTCTCTGTAAGAGTGTTTCTTTTCTATTCTCCATGCAGTATATTGCACAATCTTGCTGCGCCAAATGGGAGGACATTCAGTCTTAGTGTTCATTTGATCACAAAAGGCGTATTAACTTTAAAAGAAATCAGCTTATTCACAATTTTTCTTGTCCGAGTGTCACGAATAGCAGTACATATATATTCGTTGCAACGAAATGCGTTTTGTACGCATATTCTCATCTCAACCCTCCTCTTAAGCTGTCCTTCAGAATTGTACTTTCTCATTATAGAGGATTTGCAAGGAATCGTGTCTGGCGAAATCTTTTTTTTGAAATTGGCACGATAATAACGCCATTTTATACCTTTAATCATAAACATTGGAAATCAAAAATGCAGTTAGTAGTTTTGGTAAAGTCTTAATGCTAGAAAATCATGAAAAATATGCAAGGCTTTCTTACAAGATCTTACCAGGGAAAACAGGTACATTAAATATCCGCTAGGGAATTGATATGCCAAATGTTGAATCCAAAATTATCCATTGTATTTCCTCCTTTCCTGTATGATCAGAGGTATCAATATGTTATCTCGCGAGACATTTTTAAATATGACTAGATACTTTAATGTTTGATAAAGTTTCGGATTGTCGTATTTCTCCATCAGTTGATAATATATATCCAATAATATCAAAGTATTCCTAAAAAGAAGGAAGATACATGTGCTATAATATTTAGATACTAGTACAATGCAATGGTTATGAAAGATTGAAAAATTGCCGTTTCTCGACGAGGGACATTGTGCATGTTATAGTAACAGGAGGCATTGTCTGTTTATGACCAGGAACATCTTCAGCCTATCCATTGTTTCGAGTTTTGAAATTGGATAAAGATCGGGTGAAGAACTGTGCAATCTGTGTAACCCTCGCTATTGGCTACTCGTTTCTTCTACTGCTCCACAATGGTTAAGTTTAAACTAATAAATATAAGGGGCTCCGATATTCCCTCCTTTAATTATTCATGTCGACGTCGAGGAATTTAGAAGCGACAAAGTATCCTTATTTCCTGAGTCTTTATTTAACTGCTGGACATGCTCTAAGACATCAAACAAGAATATAAAAAATGCGTGTGTTTGTAATATGCATTGCACATTTCCAGTGTTTTCTTCTAGGTGATTATCTCAATACCAGTATAAAATGTCGGTAGTTTCTTGGTACCCCTATTTTTATGAAATAAAAAACTGCACGAAATAGCGAATTCATTTTGTACTTAGAAGATTTTTTTGTCTGACACTCCTCTGAGCACAATTCGTCAGAAAAGAACCTAAAAAGGGAATCAACGAAATTATTACCCAACTGTGTTTTACAAGTAAGCCAATCAGAATTCTAACTGCCAGATTGGCGTTGTTTTGACCAATCAGTGCCCGTGAAGCTGAATGGTTACGCGAAAAGGCCCAATGACGACAAACTTCAACCAACTAGCGATAAACTTTTGGAAACAAAAAGTAAATTTGAAATATGTGGTGCAAAGTCATAAACGAACTTGTACTCAAACGTAGGAATAGGACATCTGCTTAAAAAGCCTTTTCATTATCCTAATTTACGAAGTTGGTAGATGTTTAGTATGCTTTGACTTCAAGGAACAGATTATAAAATCCATCATCATAAAATCATTCTTAATAAAGGTCACGGTATACAGGTGGACAGTGCTATTTGTCTGCAAAATACCCATTATCTGTATAAGTTATTTTCGGACTTGCTCCTTGAATATTCATAGAGTTCTAAAAATAGAACTTAAAGGAAGCTCTGTGTCACAATGCGATTTTTTAAGACCCGCGACGCCATACCCAACTGGTCTGTCTCGATGACTATAATAGCTCTAGAATTTCCAATTGCAAAAGAGAGAAACATTTGACTGTTTTTGCGATAAAGACAGCATGACCTTGATCAGCTGCACAAGTATTCAAATTTACTTCGTTGATACAAACGGCATTTTTGATTTTCAAGAGGCCAAAAGATAAATTCATGAAACAAATGCGATTAAGATCTTCAAACTGGCCATTCATCTTCTCCTTTGTTTTGCTCTGTACCCTGAGTGCCCTGCATATGCCGTAGGTGGGTTTCGTTACCTAGCAACCCAGCCTTTCCCTCCATATTGCGTAAACTGAAATATTTAACGGGGAGAATGTGAAATAAGCATCCCAATTTTACTTTTGTCGCTAAATGGAATGTAAACTAGTTATTAAAAAAAGAGCCGTGTGTCGTGTGAAAAGTTTCCTTTTGCTTCGAATAAAGTAAAATCGTTTTGGATTATTAAATGGGGTTTTGCTTACCAATCTTTTCCTAAAAGTGTGTGTATCCGGCTCCCTTTGAAGATTGTAAAATTATTTGGTATGATTGACCAGTGTTTGCAATTAAAAATGAGCTTAACTTTGACGTGTAAACGTGATAATATGCGAAGAGGCTACAATGTCCTCAACCAGAAACTCTCTTTATGGCATCAAAGATTTAAAATAGATACGACTGACAGGACAATCTTTACTTTACAATCGATACTTTACACCAGTTAATTAACTTCTGCGGTATAATATTATCTAACAAAAGGATTACGTTTTCGTTTAGTCTTGTACTTCTTTGGATATTCGCTGCATTAAAATTGTTACTTAGTGCTATTACTGTCGCGGGGGTAACAAGGTAACACTGAGGATTAATCTGTCTTCCTGTATCAGTTAAACCTCTTTTTAACTTATACTGTCCACGTGCTTACGTCTGGTAACAACACGTTTCGGATATAGATACTCGTGCTGCGTCAGTTTACAAATAGCCGGATTCGTAGCATGAGACCCCTGTCGACTTAGGGCCAAGTGTTAGACCCCTTGTACATTCGTTCAGATATCATGGAGTGAAGATTACTGTTACTATCACTACCAAGTAGATTTTGATCTCTTCCATTTATAATCCAGGTGAAGAATGATATGAAAATAGATGCGTATGACAAGCTACGTAAATGAAAAAGATCAATTTATGTACTTCACTTTATTTTTCTTACCACACTCCGATTACACTGCTTACAAACCAGAAAACAATAAGTATTTTCAACCATCAAATTTATGTCATCCATACTGAATCGACTATCCTTTATCAAAATCTTAGAATTTTTGTGGTGCTGATACTCACGAAAGTAATGCTCACCAATTCTATTACTTCACCCAGAGGCGAAGCTAAGGGTCGTGCTGCTCGTAGCGCCACAACCTTAAAAATTAACAACGTTTGAATAGAGAGACCAAATAAATAAGGGGACATCAATATGTAACCACCAAAGTACAAAAAACTTTTAAAACAGTATAACTCGCTTTTCTCTTTGTTAAAATGCGACTAGAAATTTTAACCCCCCGTATTTGAATGACGGAAGTTGCTCGATACGTTTTCAATAACAGGAAACTCCTTATCAGTGGTCTTTCTGGTGATGACGTTGGTCGTACTTAAGTTTGTTGCCACGACAAAAACAATGGTTTACGCAATAATGCGCATGCGTACTGGTGTCTGGAAAAGCTTCTGCCCAGGGCCGATGGGCTAGGACACGACTTGGTTGACGTCATACATGATTGCTTGGGTTTTAGGGCTTCAAAATGGGTCAAGGAATCGATCTCCTGTTGTTGTCAATTTGAAACTCTTGCGTTACGGAGATCGAAGGGAAGAGATAGATTCTAGAAGATCTACATGCGACAGAATTACAACTTAGGACAGGGTCTCGAACGTTTCAAAGCTCGTGTTATAAGAAAAGGGTTGGTTATGAGGCAATTGAGGTCTCAAGACATTTTCTCTTTACCTTGTTTGTTATTGAAATCAAGGACACAAATTGGTTGCAGAACGTGAAGAATCTTATGCTCGACTCCCAAATTAATGAACCATGCTGTAGTCACCTTCAAGCATACAAATCATGGAAGACCTTTGGCAAAGTTTCCGAGCATCGGAGCATTTAAACTATATGATGTCTGTGGCAAGAAGACTGGAAATCGAACAACATTTCCAAGAAAGAGCGACGAACCGTCGAATGCTAACCACTTTCACAGAAGGTGTACTGTATTTGAGTGGACAGAAGTTTTGATTTCGAGCACATGATGAATACACGATCACTTGAAACAGGCAAAAGCTTTTTGTATTTGAACGTCGCCTGCACAGGATCATAGAAATAGTGGCGAAAGGGGAGTACACGCGGCTTTTTACTGGTGTTTCCTGTGACTTCTAATGTCTTGATAATATGATTAAAGACACAATCGACGAAGGTATTAGAGAGTGTTTCTTCTTGACCAGAAAAGGATGAAACGACAAATGTCGCTCAGTTGAGTGCCAAAGTACGCCTTCACAAAGGAGTCAATATCGTAGGTAGGTGGGTTTAAATAGAAGTACATGTTTTTCTATTTCAGTTTCAAGTTGTAATAATTTTATGACTGAGTCAAAATTTTGGACAAGACAAACGTTACTGAGTGTGGGGCCACAGAGGCCCAACAAAATCCAAAATATACCCCCTACATTAGGGAGTCCGGAGTACTGGAACATATCCAGCCCATTTGCTGCTTAACATTGTTTTAAAGGATACTAAAACTTTCTATAGACCATGCTATCTGATTCGTATTCTTTTGTAAGTTGTTGGACATTATGCATACAATGTTTTGTTGCAATTACTGTTAGATGAGTTATCTGATTTTCATCCATTCTTGCCTAGATGAAAATGAGGCAAGGTTTGGTCCAACGATAGAAATCAGTTTTAGATATGTAAAAGTGGATTCGTTTTGCACATGATTTCAAATACTACTACTTCTACTACTACTACTACTACTACTACTACTACTACTACTACTACTATTACTACTACTACTACTACTACTACTACTACT
>JAAAKL020003578.1:0-18267 GCA_010016065.2 Carybdea cf. marsupialis auct. non (Linnaeus, 1758)
CTCGGCCACCCTGCCTTGCTTTACACAGAAACTGGTTAGCAGCATGACTATTTGCCACCCAATACAACTCAAAGCAATCTCAATCGTGCACTCATATTGATCATTTATGATATATGTGGCAATCGATCAGCATCGTAAATAACAATAGCCAACTGGCATATAGTGAAGAGGACGGCAATATTCGATAGCAAGTGTTCGTGTCTTTGGATGTTCTCAAGGGATAGTGAACTTATCACATTGTTTATCAGTTGCTATTGGTGATGACTGCATGACATATAGGAAACAAAGAAACTGTACTCTTTCCTTCAGTAGATAACAGACTGTTGAAAAGATATCCCTTCAATCATAAGATCTAAAGTTACATATACATATGGAGAGACTTCTTCACAATCACAGACGTATCAAGAAGACACTAGTGACGACATAGCGTACACTTTACTCAAAGAATGACAGGGGTGGGATTCGAACCCACGCCACCGAAGTGACTGGTGCCTTAAACCAGCGCCTTAGACCGCTCGGCCACCCTGCCTTGCTTTACACAGAAACTGGTTAACACCATGACTATTTGCCACCCAATACAACCTCAAAGCAATCTCCGTTGTGCACTCATATTGATCATCCAGGATATATGTGGCAATCGATCAGCATCGTAAATAACAATAGCCAATTGGCATGGAGTGAAGTAAACAGCAATAGTCGATAACAAGTGTTCGTGTCTTTTGATATTCTCAAGGGATAGTGAGCTGATCACATCGTTTATCAGTTGCTATTGTTGATGACTGCATGTCATATACGGAAGAAAGGACCTCACTCTTTGCTTCAGTAGCTATTAAATTCTTGAAAATTATTCATTCAATCGTAAGGTCTAAATGTAGAGGCTGGTTAACGTAGTTTTTTTCATGTTCTTAAACGAAAAGGACTGGCAGCATAAGAACTTTGTATTGTAGCGAAATATATGTATGGGATTGAATAGGTTAACCAAGATAGACCCTGATCACCTGAAGTAGGAAAAAGCAAAAGGGCAAGATTATTCAGAGCCAATACCAACGGCGGTTACAGAGAAAACTATCGTATTGTTCTTATACGGTTCATTTTGATCACAACATCTGTACTATCAAATGTGATCTTTACTAGCAGAGCTCCTACTTTTTTCAGCTTTCTAACACAGTTCCTCCATTCCAAATTGTAAACAAAAAACCCCGAAAAACTTCCTTTTAAAATACCATGTGTTACATAAATCCACAGTTGCCTTTTTCAGGTTATGATAAAACCTTTGGCAAATGGTAAAAAGATCCTGATAGCAGCAGCATGGAAATAGAGAATCTGTGTTCACCGCAAACGAGCTGGCATTCCCTCTGATTCAACCATGCAAGAGAATATCTTCTGAAAAGATTGAATTTGAAAGTTGTTCTGCAACCACGTTTGTATGCAGGCAAAATTAGTTCCGTGATGATACTCTTAAGCACAGCATAGGTCTCTTCAGCATAAATTAAATGAAGTTACAGAGACACAATACCTTTCTGTAGCTTAAGTCTCAATACCTCACATCTCTTCACAACAAATTAAGGATTTAGAACTTCGAGTATTAGTCGGCGAAATTTATTCGATGCGTCTTTTCTGCTGATACATGATAACTAAGTTTCAATAAAGTGACTGTATAAACACATCCTTTTGTGCCAAAGGGCATTTACAGTATAACATCGTTACTGCACTCCACTTGACTCCATATACATTTATAATGCGAGTTAAGATGATGAGTTTCCGGAGAGTCATTAAGCTTAAAACAAGCGAATTTCTGGTACTCTTCATATGTGCATACATACATCATCGAAATACATCATACTGTAATTAGTGATTGTGATGCTCTTGCTTCATGTCTGTTTCGGCGAACAGTAAATTTAGTTGTTAAATATAGCTGAAAAGATCCAAAGATCTGGTTCGATTTAGGATGTATTTCTATCCCTCAATGAGTTTCTGTGTACGCTACCCCTCCTTGCTATAAGCTGGAAATTGACTGCTTCTGGTATCTTAGAAATGGAATATGGACAAATTCTCGCACGTAGGTTGTTCTGGACCCAAACCCGCGGAGACGATAATAGTGTTCGACGCTGCAGCTTTTGAAACTAAACAACTGGCGGTGTGTGCATCTGATATTAAACTGTTACATATCGGCCGCGTTACAAATTTTACATGGCTGCCAACATGCAACCTCAGCGCGAAACGACTGGAGTTCCATCAAAATGAAGACGCTAACTCGTTCGCAGAAACGGGAAATGGATAACACTTCTCGATTGTATTCTTATTTTTCTTCTCTTCGTAATAAAAATTCATTTATACTGCTATCTCAAACAAAATGGCACTCCTCTTACCGACAGCAGATCAAGGGCAAAGACTAGACGAAAAATAAACATCCCTGGGGGTGGGAGGAATTCAACATGAGTTCCACGCCAAACCTTTACAATGGAGAAACATATCACCAACAAATTAATATTGCTATGTTATCAATATTCATCAGGTACATTGTTCCCCCGTGTCACCATAATTACAATTCCTTGCGTCAAAGTGTGGCCAATTAATAACTGCTCGTATACTTATACACTTAATCATTATTGAATTTCTTGTGGTTAATAAGCGCTGTGCAAAAAAATGTACGTAAACCTACAGTTTGTTTAGGTGCTTTGTAAAACTGGTAATACATAGCATACGGTATAAAAGAATGATTTCAGAAATGCCATTAGTTGTTACAGATATTCTACGATGCCCTTATAAGGCCCTTTTTTTACAGCTTTTGCCTAGGGGTAAATGGTGTGTACTTAACATGGCTATACCTAAGACAGAAGGCCTTCTTGTGTCCCCTGTCAGTTGACCCACTTAGGAAATGGTGCTAGCAAGCGAAGCCATTCCTGGAAAAATATATACTTCATAGATGAGGTGGCTACTGCATCCTCTCTACTTCTTGATGTACTCACGAAAGTTTGTGCTTTTACGTTAACTCCGCGTCAATTCCAGAAATAACGTACACTATCTTAAGGTAAAAATTAGCAGTGTCTTTTGAGCGTGCTTCCTGTACGCCTACTTGTTGTACACACTTATGCACCTGCATGCTAGAAATCGGAATTTTAACTTTGTACCACTTCATGCTCCCAGCCCGTAAAGAGTCCCTGTCTCTTGAAAGGGTGTGAATTGTTAAGCGAAGAAAACAACGCCTAACTAGGCAAACCTGCTACGTCGACCATGTCCCCTCTAACAACAGTTTACGATAAGAAAATATAGCAAGTTACGATATCTCCGAAACTACAACTCGACTATTTGCGAGACTAGCATTCCCCAATAAGAATTTGGCCAACTAATACTGTCTTGTACTGTGTTTTCTGATACAGGCACACCGATGTTTTACCCAAAACAAGCCCTTATCACGATTTCCTTGCACCCGCTACAAAAGACTCCACCTGGTGCATCACTAAGCATCAGTATCTTCCTCATGAGATGTGGTTGGCATCATAAACGATCCAGGCCATCTGCTATTAGACTGTCCAAAAAGAATTGCAAAATTAGACAATTTTGCCCATGCTGGGCAACATGCTCTTCATTTAACTATTGATTCGTTTGTGTCCAGTGAGGTGTTAGCACGGACGGAGAGATGCATCCTACTCATGAACCACAACACGACCCTGATTTTTTAACTGGTTCCTCGTCGATGATAACCACGTTCCTTCCTTTTTGGCTGCTTTCCCTTGACGTTCCACCTCCCGTTTGCATCCTCTGTTGATTGTCATCTTCCGATTGCTTTTGCATCATTCCTGCAAATTGAAATAAAAGACACTGTAGCATCCCATACTAAAATACAATCTGTAGGAGTCTATCCCTCATCCCAAGAGACATCTGAACTCACTCTGCTTGCCATCCAGTTTCCGAGTTGTAACAAGCAAGAAAATATTTAAGGGCTTTCAAAGAATTAAAAGTACGATGGTTCCTCTCAATCGAAAATTTTATCTGCCTTCGCATCCTCCTACTTAAAGTACTTGATCATGAAATTTCGGATTTTTCCAGAGCATTTTCCTTCATACAGTACAGCGATGGGCTTTTAAAACGAAGCTTCTATGCGGCCACATTTTCCTGCGAAATCCGATGAGTACTGTATGTAGGCTTATACACGGGGTATTACGATATGTAAACTAACTAGTGTGAGCCGTAAGTAGCAGTGCAGCATCGACTCCAATGCCTGATTATCTGATTCTACATTTGAACATTCGTAAGTAATATAGGCAGTATATTGTAGCTTAAAAATCTTGAACAGCTGTAAGTATCCAACAGAAGGGCCTTGGCTTCCAACGCGTTAAAATAATTATACAAAGGGCGAAGCTAGTCTCTCTTATTATATTATATTAACTCTTCCTAAATAGTACGGGACTTTTGCACGAAAGAAAACATAGTTACAAGTACATTGAAAGAAGCATTAAATCCCTATTCAATATGGATTTGAGTTTATCAACACGCTTGATATACTCATACTACAAGTAACAAGGTAGTAAGAGGAAACCCAATCAGCACCGTTAAGTTTCAATCCTCATAATTCAATCAAGAGACGTACTTTCATATCTAGGTGGAGAGCAAACTTACGCTTGCAAATATCAAATTCCAGTCAAATTTGGTTGTGGTGATATATAACTCTTTTTGCTTCTGCGGGCCGGGATGTTAAGAGGAGTCTATTACAATATACGTTTTTGAAAGAATAAGATTTTGGGAAGGGGCCTTGTTCAACTGAGGCGGAAAAGGTCGCAAAACGAAGGGAAGGAATTATAGTGCTTTTATGTACATAAAGCTGTAGCTATGAAGGTAGTAAGGCGACTCCATTTTTGGCAGTACCAGGGTAAATAACAATTCAAACACTTGCAAATCGGTTGATTCGGTGCTCAAACGATTCAAAGATTGGGATATACTCCAAGGTACGGGTCAGCCACGGGAACGCAAGAATTTGAAGCCCTGCAAGTTTCAGGGGCAACAGTTGCTTCAAACTGTAGCGATTCGAGGCTTGAACACGTGAAACAAGAAAAGTTTTTAAGCTTGGTTTCTATAGTAACACTTTGAACTTCGACTGAGGGAGAGAAAAGAGTACCTAGTGTTCAAGCTCCCAAACATAGTACCTTGAGATCCTCCCATTCAGTAACATCTTGGATGAGGGCACTTTAAAATTCAAGGCTTAGAAACGCAATGCTCAAGAAACTGAAGAATCCTCAAGGAGCTCTGGAGGGCAATAAAATGGGCAAAGTAAATTGACGGTCAAATAACAGATTCGTAGACTGCCTTAAATCGGATTTAAGTTAAGTTACTCACTTTTCGTTAAATCAAAAAACATTTCTTCTATTCCTTTATTGAGCTTTGCACTCGTATGGAAGTGTTTCGCACCCACGGAAGTCGCATACCTTAAAAATTCGAAGAAAGGTATGAAATTAGCTCTATTATTTCACTGTTCAGTGTACAAGAAAAATTGAATAACAATAATCGTAACTAAAAATGATTCAGAATTTTCACGAAAACATTTTTAAAAACAATAATGTAGTCAAACAAGCGGGTTAAAGCATTCACTGGGCACGAAAAGTTTGACTGGTTCGTTCCTTCAATGTTCAAGACAATTTGTCAGTGAGAAACGCATACATATGCAGCTGCGACTCCATACAAGGTTTTATTCGACTCTTCCTCCGATATTGACGCACAGCTCGATCAGCCATATTATCAAATCTGTGAATAATGGTGAAAGCGGCTAAGTAGGCCAGTTGCTTGTACCCTTCTTTTTGTCATCAAGATTATTATGTGCGGCAAGGTTGAGCCATCCAAGTACAGGTGCGATCCATGTAACAGGGTTCAATAGTTGCTGTTCTCCAATTGCATTCAGAGAATGACTTAGGATGTTTTTGTCACCTCACGGCATTAAAAACTGTTTGAAGGATCCTCGGAAGTCTGACGAGGCGAAGAAAAGTTGTCAAAGGTTCCAGCCCTTGGATTTTTAAGTGTGAATCACAAATTATACGATCATGATCCCTAATTTTATACTCACGTCTACGAATACAAATACTGCGGGGAATCTATATACATTGAAATTGTACCTTGTGTGAAAAAATCGGTTCTAACAAGCATATCCATATTGTTGTAAAGCGTATAAGGCATTTCCAGCCTGGCACCAGGAGAGTAAACGCGAAGAACTATGAACCCTCTAGTATTAAATAAGTTTTAAAAAGACGGTGGGAAGACGCCTCTGTTTGTGGGACTTTCACTATTTGAATTTGAATTTTGTACGATACCACACTGGCTATACACTGTTTATTGTAGTTCTGACGTTGATTGAAGGAGTGCTTGGTCTAAGAGACCGCATGGCGATGATATTCGAGGATCCTTCAAACAGCTTTTTAATGCCGTGACTTGACAAAAACATCCTAAATCAGCCTCTACAGCCTTGTTTATTCGTAAGTACAAGAGAATCGTGTGGAAAGCTTAGAATCGGTGAAGAAACCTATAATTTGTCAGGTGATGCAAAAATATAGTAGCGCACGGCATCTAAAATGTTCAGCCATGATTATATAGTCACAAATCCTCTTACTCTTCAGCCACTTGGGCATCCACATGTCGCGTCTTCTCTAAATCAATTTTGTTACCTGTTAATTAAAAGAAAGAAAAGAAGGCAACATTTTCAAAAATGATATTCACTACCCTTACTTGCTACAGGCCAAAAAAACAAATGACTCGCGGCTAACACGGGAGAGGGGGTACAGGCTCAACGTGAAGGTAAGGCGCAAAAATTGTAGTACTTTGTATCATATCTATATTTTATTTGCTGGGATACCAAGGGTCCTATTTTCTAAATGCTTGTCTTGCATAGTATTTTCCCCCTTTACAGCCAATAACCTAAGCAATGTGGCATGCACTTCATATCGGGTTAAAATAGAATGTAATCATACAAAATTGGATGATGAAAACGGAAGACATTCCCATAAAATATTGAGTGAGAAAGGATAATTGACACTTACTAAATAAATAAGGTTAAAAGATTCTATCCTTACATGATAAAATACACGATAAATAGTTCAGGTATACACGTACCCTGTGACATAAGATATATTTCCAAAGTTTGCAGCAGTAATAATACAAAAATCGTTATTCAGGGGATGCTTCGATAATTGCATGCAATCAGGTTGGGGGAAAGGGCCTGAAGAATGCAAACAAAAACGAAACAAAGGAGGAGGTATAATTGGGGCAAAGTGAATCTACACTATTAAATTTTTATACTTTCTGAGGACGGGGTGGGGGTGAGGGCTATAAAATATAATGCAGCCAAATTGCCAAATTTAAAATCTGAAATGTTACCCACATTACTGCAATGTTTTAATTGTTTCATATAATGAAAAGCGTCAACTAATAACCATTTATAATTTGACGATTTTCAGGTACATGATCTTGCGATCAACCTCCCTCATTGTGGTCAACTCGGGGGTAGGCGCTTCGTTCGTAGGAATGGCATGCCAATCGAGAGCGCAACTGAGCATGAATACCAACAACATACGCAAAAATGAAAGATTAAGGCTGCTAAGTATTAAGTACAACGACACTGCGTGCGTAAGCAGAATCGTGCCAAGCTGTGATGCTATTACAAAGTCCAGGATACGAAATGCTGGTAGGAAGGTACAATTACTATATCAATATACCTAGACCACTTAGTCAGCTTTGTGTCACTCTAATGTCTTGCCTTAATTACAATCTTTTACCTGCTATGACCATCAAGGCAGTCAGGAGGAGGGAAATCCTACCATACAGGATCTCCTTCTATGTCGCGTTTTGAATTAAGTGCCAGTTAATGATCGAGTGGTACCTCCATAAAAACTCTTTAAAAATTCAGTGCTATAGACTTTACCTGCTATGCAAAGACAAATATCATCTCCTAACATCTTCCTTAGCTCCTTTACCCAATTCTTTACCTAACGGGAAAGGACAATTAAAGAAACGTCAAGTATGTCTTAAAGGTAAAGGCCAAGACGAAAGTGTTTAAATACCTTTAAATCAGCGGCAAATGCAATCAACAGTATGCAGCCGTGTCACAGTGATCTGTGATTTAACAGTATGCAATTTTTAAGGTCTTGTGTTTAATTTTCCAGAGTGGAAAACACTACGACACTGATACTACAGGTCTAGATCTATTGTTCCAATATCGGTCTGATATATCGATACTCCATCAAGAAAACCTATAATGATCCTAAACAAGCCTTTAACGTATTGCCTGTCTCGGGTCTCTGTCAAACTCTGTATCACGTAAGTGGCATTCATGGGGACCATTTTAATGAGGCTTTGCTCGACATTTTGTTGAGATTTTCAACCTCCTTGCTCTCCATTGGATGATTTTAGCTAACACATTACCATTTCAATCCTTTCTAGTATTAACGGTTGCATTGTTTCAAAATAAAGCCATATCCATACTACATGGTTACTTAAATGAACACCTAGTTAAATCCAAACTGTAAACTTACATTTATAAGTATCTGACTACCTTGGCTCGACAGCCTTGTTGGCTTTTTCTACGGTAACCTTCCTTTTCATCTGTGTTGATCTACTAGGCAACACTACATACAAATTACCCGACCACTTGAACACTTAAACTCAAGAAATTGCTCAATTAAGAAATCAGTAACATCGAGAGACCAGCAATTATACTTCACTTTAACCATGTGAATGCTTTCTTATGCAATCATATAGGGCATGAATGTAATCACTCTTCCATTTGGTGTCAGATCCAAGTACATCAAATTTCATATTAACATATGTAATGAATTCTAGTATTCGCTTAATCGCATACTTCATTCGTAAAGCGCGGAAAGGGGAAAGGAAGAGAGAGAAAGTATTCCACTTTATCGACAGATATAGGAATCCACCAAGTTCAAAAATTAATAGTTTAAACCGTTTCATGACACTGAATTTGAACCGTTGCTATGGAAATGGTCAGCAATGCAAAGTACTAGGGGAATCCTCATGCCAACTTGGCACTAGACATGGATCTTTTTATGGGCCTATATAACGTCTTAGGTCTGAGAAAAACAGCTACTAGTTACCCCGAATAACTCACTCCACAAAGTAACCCCACAAAGGATACGCTTAGTGTTGATGTTGTTCCATTTGGAACTCAGTAAAAGAACTCACTTGAGGGGGGCGTCTATTTCATGCAATGAGCTTTAAGTGGGCCGCTGATTTCACGGAAGCCATTCTAAGCAAAGACGTCAGAGAAGTCGGGTAAGTAGGATATCCTGAAATCATAATACTATTTGGGGGCCCACGCTACACATAAGTCTTCTAACATCTCCTGATTACCCCCCGCAGGGTAGGGATTATTAATCTTACACTTCGTGAATCTCCTTTATGCACCGCCCTGACATGTTGAAATCATATGACAGATAAACAGTCAAGATCAGTGTACGTTGTTGCAGCTCTGATCTGAACACCTCTCCAGTAAGGTCGTTTCCGTCATTATGATGTACGTCAAAATCACTCCTGGACAACTAATTTTCCTTTCGGTATTTTGTTCCCGCGCAAGAGATCCGATAGAGACGCGTAACAAATGATATAGCACATGGCATGCCCTATTCAAGAAATACAAAGCACTACAGAAACAATTTCATGTAAAACACTGATGAGATTACCCTTGGCAATTATGAGCAATCAGGATAGCATGCGAAAAAATGAACTTACCTTCAAAAACGAATCTTCGTCAGTTATGTCGTACACTAATATGGCACCATTACTGCAAAAAGAAGGAACAATACATGCAAAGCGAGTTAAAACTGCCAACTAAGGAAAGAGTTGGGAATGATGTTCATAAAACCAATTCTTCAAGGCCTTTCTCAGTGTATAACTGACACGAAAAGCCATACATTTACTGTCGAAGTTAACTGTCTTTCGAAGGGCAATCTATTCGTTAATTACACCTAACGGACCATCGCAAGTTCAAGGGAAGTAGAACCTTGTCTTCTACCACTGACAAAAGTGTGCGACCAAACGCAAAAAGCAGCCGGGAAAATCACATACCCTAGAAATGTACGAAAATTCTATTATTCTAGTACTACAGTACGTTTTCTTGGGGCTTCCTATTAAAAAAAATAAAATAAATGGCAGAAGTGTACATGTCCTTTCCCACTGCTGATGCCAAACTGCTTACAGTTCTGCAATCCAAAATCCTTGATAATTTGTACAGCACCTACAATGTCTCAATGTTTAAAATTATCAAATTGCTATAAATGTTGCTTTCTTTGCTTTCCACTGATAACACTATATCTTTGCCCTACTCTTTCAACTGCAGTCACTTGTACCCCGTTGTACTTTAAACATCAGCATCTGTATTTCCCAGCTAGCTGTGTTATCTGGTAGATCTCAATTAAACCCCATGGTATACTTCTCACTTTCCATCTATGCTATCTATTTCTATCATCTCACTCTTACACTTCTTTTACACAATTTAAACCCCATGTTGTGTGGCCAGCTAAATTTTCAGGGTTTGGGCATTGATATATATAATTGGATCCATTTTTACAAATAACATGAAATGCTACTGATTCTCAACAACAGAAACTCTTACAATGGCAGATGAGCATACCCCAGCAGATATTTTGCGTCAAGGTAAGTGCTGGGGATTTTCGGATTTCAAACCATGAAATATCAGTTCACAAAACTCCAAATGCTATATTGTATGTATGGGTAGCAAGATCTCCCAGCTGAGTTGTACTATATAGTGGAACCCTAGGTTAATAGGGGTTAAATGAGCAGTACCACAAAAAGAGTGACAGTGCACCATCTTCTATCACGAAAAGGTTGCCTAGAGAAGGTTACAAGGAACAGTAAAGCAGGTAATCAGTAACAACAGCATTTTGAAATACAGTATATAAATAGAACCTTTACACTGGAATTTTCATACCTATGAATCAGTTCAATTTTGCTAAGCATCTGCGTTTCCATTATCAACTTGTACTAAGACTACTTGTCTTCCACTCAGTTATCAAAGTATTGCCCTTTTTGGCTTATAATAAATCCCAACGTGCCTTTATTTCAGATTTGTATCTTGTGATTCCTATTAACTTTTTAAACATCATGTGGGCCCATCAGAAGTTGTGTAAATTTCAGGATATTCAAGATGGTAATGACTACTCCATAAGCTCCATAAAGGAATTGGACTCAAATATATTTATACATAATAGCAGAATCTAATATTGCACTTAACTTATGCAAAAATAGAGCTTTTGTATAAATATCAATGTGTTGCCGGATGCTCATGCTAATAGCCTAAACAATCCATCATTCTTAAAACAGGGATTATTATCAAACCGTATAACTACTACACAGATTGTCAACTTAACCCTTCTGCCAAATGAACACTTTACATCAAACACCGTTGAAATTTGGCATGCTAATAGTACAAGATAAAACGTACTATAATACCACAATTTTTTGACTTTTATCTAAATATTTTGCTGACATCAGCACTTTTTGGGAAAAGCACTGACTTTTAAGGTGATAAGAGTTTTGCATTTAATTGGCAACTTTCAGAGGTAGAGACCTTATTTTGTAAAATCATTATGAATAAACGTGGCTATTGATGATAATAGCTATAAAGCCTTTAATTATCTGTTATATGTCTATGACATCCTTACATTTGTATAACATCATTTAAACTGTCAATAAAGATACTGACTTTGTTCAATGATGAGTCTGTGATGCACATCAGTCCTTTACTTGTCACTACGACCTAAGACTTTGTTCATGATACTCAAGCATTACAAATGGTGCTAATAAATGATCATTAGAACTGCTTCACAAAGTTAACTTAGGGATCCAACCTCTACATGTGCTACCCTCTAATTAATAAAACAATTAGCTTTCAATATCTACCCCATTACTTCAGACCATAGAGGAGAATCAAATCAAATCTTCATAACAACTCAAAGGGCCGGGTTTGGTAATGAAAGCTAATCAAAAGAGTTATTTACAATGGTTATCGATTCCAAAACTAGATGGTACATTGTGTCATTTATGTCACAGCAGCACCGAAAGTAGGTGTGACCGAACACAATCTGTGTGAATATGTGCTATAAAAATTTCAACAAAAGTCACAAAATTTCAGGCCAAAATGTTGGACAGTTTTATAGCAATCACGACTTAAAATTGCCAGGGGTTGATTCAACCCCCCAATAGGAGTAGGGTTAAAATTCTGAGCATGGTCACAAAGCCTTGATACAGCTAATCTACTGTTTATGTTATCATCTCTGTTAAGTAACCTTCCATTGTAGTATCAAATGTTAAACCTGGCCTGGGCAAAATGATAATTTTTTTGCACAGAATCACTGTATCACTTCAATACATAAAATGACCATTCAAATAAAGTCTCTCAATTACCCAGGAAACAACTAATGTTTCAGATGACAATCTTAAGCACCACAATGATGTGATTCATCCCCATAGTGAGTACAAAAGAGAGGGCACATAGTTTTCTTCAGTCCTGCCCAAATGCATCATGCATCAAACAACATGCACAATCTTTCCAAGGTCTGTCAGCCTAGTTCTCAAAGATATGTACCTCTGAGTTGTGGATGTACTATTGAACTACATGATATGTATCAAGTGTTTGAATTTCCTGAAATACACTTGGTAGATGTTGGAACAGATACATTTCAGCACTATATTTCCTTTCAGTATTTTCTACTTCACTAGAACCTAGTGCAAACAACTCATCATACGAGCATCTATCAGCAATCTATCAGTTGTGTAACCAACTAATTGTGTAGTTGTGTACATTGCTTAATGTCAAGTCAGACTGATCAATACTTACCTATCTCTATAATAAATAGGTCCCAGTGCATGAAAGCGCTCTTGTCCAGCTGTATCCTGCAGAAACAAGTATATTAAAATGAATATTCAGACATCTACCTATTTAAAGAAGGTCTTCCAGATGACATGTATGCAACATAATCTAAATTTTTGAAACTTTGAAAAGAAAGTCAATAGATTGGAATGATGTTCCTCATCAGAACTGAAACTAACAACACAAACAAACCTGCACTTCTCAATTCATAATGGTATTTTGACAAATCTAAAGTACTATAGTTACTGGAACTTGCAGGGAGCCATTAAGTGATGCACACCATAAACAGTGTGAAGGTATGTCAAGCTACTTAGAATCAAGAGGCAAGAAATGTTTGGGATTTCCGTGTTACACTAGAGCAGTTATCGGTAATAAATAGGTAAATCAGTAATAAAGAGCCACCGTGGTCTAGTGGATAAGTTCCTGGCCATCGGATCCAGAGGGTCAAGGTTCAATTCTCAGGAAGAGTCATTGGTGACGTCAGGAAGGGCATCCAGTCTGAATGTGCTCTATGCTCCAATAACAAGTCCCATGAATATGGGCACCATCAAACCCCATGAATGGGAATGAAAGGCGTTAAACGGTAAGAAACAAATCTAATAAATACATTCTTTTTACACTAGCTGAAACAAAAAGCCATTTCACTGGACCATGGATTTCGCTGGAAACATTAGTGTAATGTTCTTACTACAAGACACATGAACAAAACAAAAAACTAATAGAATCAACTGACCAATATTTCATAAAGGGGGCTGGTGAAATATTGAGACAAAAATTAAGAACCTTAATCAACATCAACTACTTACCCATATTGCTAAGTTTATTCTTTTTCCATCTATGTTTAACTTCCTATTTAAGAATGATGCCTGGAGAAAATATAACAAGAGGATTTTAAATATATACAGTGACATTTGCAATTACATTTCCAATCTAAAGCTTACCACTACCTTCCTAAAAAGCTATCTTTAATAACATTACTCACATTATATCATTCATTGTAGAGCTCCACAATGAAAAAGATTTGGATGGGTAGGGATCTTATTAATATGGAATTACCATTCAGTCACCAGTATGTTCATTTTATGACTACTAATTTACATGTTGCGACTTGTTGGGTTGATTCACAGTTGATGACAGTAAGTCTATTGTTAAGGTGCCCAATTTCAGGCTCATTGACCTCAGCATGAATAGGGCTGATTTTTATAAAGTCTGTGACACTGGAACAATATCACCCCCAATTTTCAATGCCAATGCAATGCCTCAAAAGATTGAACATGGTGGCATAGACGTTGGGATGCAAAGCATGGTTTTCACCAAAGAAGAAACTTCATTATTGTTAGAAGAATAGTGTTGGGCAAGCTGTAGGCATTTTAAAGGATAATTTTTTATATTTGATTTGAAATTTTAGCACACTGATGACATTTTTCACTAACATATCAACTCTGAAAAGACTATGTGGTCTCATGTCCTATCCCGGTGTACACAGCCCCAGGAACCTAGGTTATTGCCTGTTGCCAGTCTTGGATTCAGCTTTGAGTCTAAGACACTGTTTATTAATAAGATGAAATCCAAAACAGTGCTTTGTGCCCCCAAATCGTCAAGCATGTTGTGAAGCCTTACTACATGTGTGTCTAACGTTGGGTTAATCATGCGACTAAATCATCCCTGAATTGCAACAAGAAATAGTAGAGAGTAAATCTGCCTTATGGCAGAACTGATTTATGTTTAGGTACCAACCCTTACAATTGTTAATATTCTTTTCATCAGTTCCACTACCTTGCTCAACAAATTGCTGCTATCTTTCAAGATATGGCAGGCCTGCAACTGACCTAGATGTAGAGTCTGTCACCACATCACGTTGTAATCATCTGCACTGCAATAATTCCAGAGTGCTTAGAGGATACCATCACAAAATAGCAAATATTCAGATTTAATGTCTACCATCAATTGATCATTGCCATTTCTTCTTTTCTAATTTTCTTATGGCTTTACAGTTTTGTGGCTATCTTCCATTCAAGACCTTCTAAAGATAAGTTACATATATCCCATTTTGGGGACCAACCTAACACAACATGGATACCTGACTACTTAGGTTGGTTACAGCACATTATACTAATAGTTTTATTTTTAAAACATTGAGATTGATAAACTGGGAATCCTAACAGACATGTCATTTGAAGATCCTTGCAGTTGACAAATGCTACTGCAAGCAGACTCTAACATTATGCTGAAAACCAGTAGGTTGGGATAATAACAACATTAAGAAGTCCCATCTTGATTCCTATGGTTCCTCCATCAATTACAGTGCTGCATCCAGCCAAAAGTTACAATCATTGCCTTTTCAGTATTACAAATACTGTAATCTGATGCTGTCATCTTTAAGAAGAGAACAAAGAGTCAAATTTAAACTAGGATCAGTGACATGATTCTTGACTAAGTCTGATATTGATCCGCTGCATGACAGTTAAAGCTCATGATTTTTGCCTCTGCAACATTGATTGTGCAACCCAAGCTATCTGGCAACTGCTTGAACATTGCTCATCCGAGTCTGGGCTTGCTGTTCTAACATGGCAATCAAAAATACTTCATCAGCATAACAAAGACTATTGAGGTGTAATGTTCTTCAATTTCAAAGGAGCAAACTTGGATAGAGGTTATAATCCTATCTTAATGGTACACATGTGCCACTGTTGTAGATCAATGTTGATTGTGAAGTATTTCCTTTGTAAAAACGCATGGTGCATAGTTTCATTACCACTCAGTATAAAATACCTTCCTCTGACCTTGTTCGACTTAAAGTTAATGGTATCCATAAAGTAACAATTGAAGCAGTGACTGTAATGAAAGATACAAATTCAATTAAAGAGGAGCCCTATCTGTGGCTTCTTTCAAGTCTTCCCACAATGGCAACTTTCAATCCAGAAAAGTATCCAGACTTTAAAGCAAATGAGTCCATTGACATATGTTCTGTATACTTCATAAGGTAAGAATCAGCAGGGTGGAAATATGTATATCAACAATATTAATGAAGCTCCATTTACAAAGAAGATTCAATATTCACAAGACCATCAAGATTTTGAGTGAATGCAGTTGTATTCAACTGCTATTAAATATTAAAGGCAAACTCATAAAGGTGAAACAGATGCTGAAAGTAACTGAACATTTGGTGAGAGATGGCAGCATGGCTGAAGTCAAAATAATACTGATAACAAACCAAATGCAGAATACAAAAACATGGGACAAATTTTCCTGAAATGATATAAATACTTAATGACCAGTAGAAACAGATCCATCGGAACGTGACATAAGGCATAGAAACATTGATAAATTGATAAATAAGTGGCAGCCCTTGGTATGAAAGCTATCTAACACTTCAGACCATGAGAAAGAAATAAAAATAAACTTATCATCACAAACTCTATTTGAGGTTTCTTCTAAATATCTTCAATGAATTTTACCTGAGTAGCTCAGGCCCCTAATGAGATGATCTGAATATACACTATTTCATCGCAAAATATACCTAGGTCTATTATTTGTAAAATGATAACCAGCTCATTGATGTGACTCAAAAACCTAACTAACAACTGTTACAGCATTTGTACTTCAAGATGAAAATTTGAGGCATATCCTTCAAAACTCTAAAAGAGTGTCTATATCAAATCAACATTTGGCTATCTTTTTTGAAGCATAACTATTTTTTATCCACAGTAGTGCCTGATAGATTGGCAAGATGGCAAATAAAAGAGCCCTTAACCAAATATGTTTCAGGAAAATCCTCAATTTGTCAGCTATTATTAGTATCACATAACACTATAAATACTGGCAAAATTTGCTCCATGTAATGAAACAATCTTCCTGTGAAATGGGAAAGTTCTTTAAAGTCTCAAGTAATGTTATGAATATGGGCCTGGATGCCATTAACACTAAAAATACTTTTGAAAATATTCCTTGGTAGTTTTAGTACATGGCCTCTATCTTAATGTGTAACAGTCATCTTAGAGTACATAATGTATATATGGAGCCGAATATATTGCAAAAGAATGTGGCACCACACTAACATTAAATTGCTGATAAGCAATGTAAACATAAATAATCAATATATCTAGCCCCACACTAATTTGTGTATCTGTAATACATAAAATTATAATCAGTTACCAAAATGGCTTCTCCCATCTGCATCATCCAGTGCTCACGGTTGATAAACCTCATTTTTTATCAAGATCAATGTGTTGCCTTCAACAAATACAGTTAGTACCAGCAGTACACATAAAATACAAACCTAATCAAGGATGGAAAATTTTCCATGGTGCAGTTAATTTCACACAATTGCTATATCAGTGATATTCTGTGAGTACCTAATTCTTGCAACTTGAGCTTTGATCCATACATTTTAATCAGAATTTCTCCTAAATAATAGTTTTTAATTGGCTTCTGTATCTACAAACTAAATTTTAGATTCAAGATAAGAAGATGATACTTCAAAAAATGTTACTGTACAGAGGCATAGGCCTATTTAATTTAAAAACTCGTCATAAGTGGAGTTACTGTAACAAAGAACACAACCGAGGGCACTGCAGAACATTCATTACAAAATTAAATACAATAGCCGTTTTAATTTCTGGTATAAAATAAAACTGGACTAGGCAGAAGATGCAAGCCTCTCTATCAGCCAATAGTAAAGTAACACTGCATTACTCCACCAACTTCACGCTACTAGTGAAAAGTTACTGGCGACAGCAAATCTTCGCTGATAGCATTTTAACAAGGGGGAGGGTGACAAAAACATCAGCCACTTCATTAAGGCTTTCTTGAAATGAAGGTGGAGTGCAACAGCTGAGATCTCTTCAATTACCAATCACGCCTCTTTCCCTCCGTTAGTACTGCAAATTGAAATGTATATGTACATATATATTTCAATTTGCAGTACTAACGAAGGGACATCTCCTTATTCCATGAGTAGCAGGGTCAAAATGAGTAGCATAATGTGGTTTCTTCTTACCTGCAGTGTCGTCAGATGCTTATCATTGAACTTGTCCTGGCAGTATCGCAACACAACACTGGTTTTACCAACACACCCTTCGCCAAGCAGAACAACTTTAAAATGGTTCTTTTTCCCAAGTGCAGCCATTTTTGTATAAAGTTGCTCTGAAATAAATCTATGGAGTTTCTTTAATCTATCAAACTATAAATTTTAACAAAATTTCGTCGCTAAGTACAGAGACTAATGCTTCCAGCAACAACGCGATTTATGTTCGAAGAAATCCAATGATACTAACATAGAACTGATCACCTAGTAACAAACAATATAGCCGTCTTGTAAACATTTGGCAGGACTCCACAGCACTGGAGTAAAACTAGTCCTCGCTTGATGTAAAAAATCG
>JAAAKL020003579.1:0-22801 GCA_010016065.2 Carybdea cf. marsupialis auct. non (Linnaeus, 1758)
CTACTACTACTACTACTACTACTACTATTACTACTACTACTACTACTACTACTACTACTACTACTACTACTACTACTGCTACCACTACCACTGCTTCTACTCCAATTACACATCTGCTGTTAGAATAAGAACTATAGTACAAACGCTATTGCTGCTAGCTGCTGCAGTTGCTACTTGGACCATTATACGTTACTGAATAAACAGATTTGCCAATTTCGGTTGTCAATTTTGATTTGGAACTGTAAAACAAGGAGTAGATATAAAGTGGCCCAAGAAGCATACATCGTAGTCAGTGTAGACATCGTAAACGGGTATTTAAGATTCAACAACACATGCTATTTAAACGGTAGCCTTGGCCCATAAAGATCACAAGCATTCCCACCTTTAGTTTAAAAAATTCTAACCATGTAGTCTTATACATAAAACGGAAAACAGTCTCAGTCAAGAGTCAAGCTAAGTATCAAAGGAAGATAATACATGCTGACAGCAGTAATCGTTTTTCCCTTTTTAATGACCCTGCAGGGCTCAAAAGATGTTTTTAGTGGAGGTACTAATTGTTTTCTCTATAACATTTCATATCTGCCTACAAGTATCAAGTACGAAAGTTTCGAGTAAAGCAATAAACTTGTCACTGGGATTACAAAATTTTTTGGGGAAACACCGTTTATCACAGAGTTTGTCCTAATCGATAACAACTTAGGCTATCAAAAGAATGTGTCGTACATGTAATTTTTTACCCTGCCTCGTAGGATTTTTAGATTAGAAATGTGGTTCACACTCGAAAACTAAGTTTACTACCTGTGAACAAAGTTTTATCTGCTACTGCCGATTGTGATGTTGTTGTTGACGATGCAGAGACATACTTTGGTTTTTCTATTGCAGCAAGGAAGCATAACATAAACATGTTCTAAATCTGCATGCTTCTACAATAATGCGCTTGCATGCAGATTAACATAATGTATTCTTAAAAGAGCATTGGCCGCCCACATTTTGTAAGGACCAAGTAATGCTCCATTAGCTTCACACGGATAAACCGTAATACTCTTAAAAGAAGGGGGTGTCCACAGCATTGTAAACATTGAAAGAACTTCCAAGGATTACAGTGGGTCTTTATGAAAGAAAATACAATTTCTCTCTAAAATTGCATGCTGTGTTATATAAACATGATTTTCGTTTCCTGATTAACATGCAGGCTTAGAAGCTGACAACCAGAAATGGCCAGCTGCATATCCCGTATGGTTGGATTTGAAATATATTTCAAGTTTCTACTGGCTGTTGTTTCTGTTTACGTGCACAAACTAAGTTGGTGTTTCTAGTAAATTACTTCCAGCTAACCTGCTCGTTGGCTTGCTACCAAACAAAGAACATATTTTCATCCCAAATACACACAAAAATTTCCTGACTGTATTCTAACAACCCTGTTTTATTTACACTCTTGGAGCATTTTAGCGAGGCTGTTTACGATTTCTGTCCTTTTAATTAGCCTGCGAGTGCAGGTCCATCAGTTTTAAAGATATAACCTACACTATGTAGACACGCCTTAATATTGGAAGGAAATAAATACGTCAAGGTGTCAAGCCCTGGCCAATGTAGGGACGTCTTAGCCCTTCAAAGCTTCCACATCAAAACTTGATCTCCTTTGATATTTGCAAACAAATGTTAAGCTCCTTTCTGTGGCTGTGCTAAACCTTGCCGTTCTCAAAGAGAGACGGGATAACAAATCTCGTCTATACGGTACAGACTTGATGGTTCATTGGAAAGGAGACAAAACTCGATTGAGGGAAAGATGGAACTAAGGCGCAGTCAGATTTTAAAAATTGTCTTCGGCGATTAAGTGCATCTGACAAAACTGTAAGCAGCTATAAGTCGGTTTGAGGACGCTATGTTTTTGACACAAGATGCAGGGGAACTATTTGTTTGCTTCCTTTATTCACTTGGCAAACAAAATCAATACATGCATTCTTGTTGTGTAAAACAAGAATTAAAAAAATAGTAGAGCTCTTCAATTCGCACTGCAAGACCTTGAGCTATAGTCAAATTTTAGAATCGTAGAAGTATTTGTTTTATCGGATAGGGGGAACAGCGTTAGCAAGTTGTTTCTATGCAAGACGAGGGTCGGTTATCTCAGAGTATTATGTCGGCTTTCGTTGACTCGGAACCTACTTACTAAATATTTGTAACTTTGCAAGCAACCGACCCGTAACTACTAATACCTTGTAATATTGCCTTATTTGGTTGTTTCTGAGGAGGATAGATAAAGTGAAACAGTACTCAGAATAAGTGAACTTGATCATCATTATAGTAGAACTAGTCGTCAGATTGTAAAAGCTTTTTCCTCAAACGGAAATAGTTTCGGTACCTTTTAATGTTGATTATCATTGCTCGCTGCGTACCTATGAACTGGGTCACCTACTAATCTACAACGGTCATACAATTTATAGTGAAGGCCTGTTTGGATCTAAACGTATCATACTATCGTCATTATTTTTTCTAATTAAAGCATGCATGGACATGTACGGTTTACCTAGTGGTATTTTATTACATGCATCTCAATGTTTAAAAGAGTCTGGCATATATGTGGTGGAATAATTAGTTAGATAGTCAGTCAGTCAGTCAGTCAGTCAGCCAGCCAGTCAGTCGGTCAGTCAGTCAGTCAGTCAGTCAGTCAGTCAGTCAGTCAGTCAGTCAGTCAGTCAGTCTGTCAGTCAGTCTGTCAGTCTGTCTGTCAGTCGGTCGGCCAGTCGGTTAGTCAGTCGGTCAGTCGGTCAGGCAGGCAGGCAGGCAGGCAGGCAGTTAGTTATCTGCCCAATAGCTTACAGATAAATTAACAACGTTATCAGTTTTCAAGCCTAAATAAAAATCATTCACAGAGGCATAAGCATTGATATTACCGTGAGTCTACAAGGCGCACCCAATATCAATATCAAAATTACCGTGTCTCGATATGATCAAACGTCCTCACATACATACTAGTTCACCCAATCATACACTCACGCACCAACTTACTCATTTACTTACCAACTTACTTACTCACACACTTCCCCACTTCGTTACGTGATATTGAACTATGAAAGGATTGTATAACTTTCCTGTTCTGGAAATGAATGAAGAATCAAACTATCTCAAATTTGCTTGACCAAATTAGTGCCCGATCCGAAACGGAAGAAAAGGGGATGGAAGAGTAAGAGTGTACCAAAGAGTGAAAGCACCATATATGTAGTGCCCCAGTTCCTACGTATTTTAAACGGTAATTCTTAACACGCCCTGACCAGAGATCTCTCCCTCGTACACATTTCTGCCTTCGTGTACAGTTTAAGATATGCAAAGCAGCATTAACATAACTAAAGATAGATTATTATAAAGACTTTTGCAACATTTTACTGATTAAATTTCTGTTAGGCCAACACTGCCTAGCGAGCACTCTAACTACCCCACTGCTATCCTGAAATAGTAACCAAAGAGGAAGGAAATGGAATGAGAAAATTTGGAAAGTAATTGCAATTCACCTTAAATGTATTGAGACTGCAAAGCGG
Organism: Carybdea cf. marsupialis auct. non (Linnaeus, 1758); assembly: GCA_010016065.2. Taxonomy (NCBI): domain Eukaryota; kingdom Metazoa; phylum Cnidaria; class Cubozoa; order Carybdeida; family Carybdeidae; genus Carybdea; species Carybdea cf. marsupialis auct. non (Linnaeus, 1758). The sequence goes on from JAAAKL020003579.1 coordinate 3,534, forward strand.
CTATGCTTTGATTGGATTCGAAAATGTATTGCAAAGGGAGGTAGCAAAAGAATATTTTCATTCCTTGTTTACTTTGCAATCACCTTCACTTAAAGTTCGCGTCTTTTATAAATTGCGACCATCATTACTTTCTATTAAAAATAGGACCTCCATGAAATCGTTGCACTTTTTCATGCTCTGATCTTGTTAACGGCGCCATTGGGAACCTTGGTACCATCAGAGATCATTACAATATCAAAGAGGCCGCATATTTTTGATGTCTCTGTTTCTCTTCTTTGTGGTAGCAACCGTTTAATTCCTCTTCTAGGGCTTTTCGTGGGAGTCCGTGTGTTGGTTCCGTACAGACGTACCGACGCGACAGTACCCACGAGGGCTTCTACTATAGCAATGTGAATGATAAAACCAGAACCAAGTTATCTTATCCTGTTTACTGGCACCAATAATCGCTTTAAAACAAATTCCCTAATTTACAAAAGGATATATCCCTGAGTTTTCGCTTCTCTTCCAAATTATTCACCCCTAGATCTGATTACAAGCTTTAATAGGTCACGCGTATTTTCCACTGTTCGTAAAAATATCAATATCCAAATTTTACACCTGAATGTATGCATCATCATTAACTCCTGCTTTCATATGATATTTTCGAGAACGAGACATGCTAAAGCAACATTGAAAAATAATATTATATCAAATCTACAGCTACGTAACCAACAGCGAGGGCTCAATAAGAAAAATTTCATATTTCCGAACACATATTTTTCATTTAAAAATTGAACAGTGGAAAACGACAGATTTGTGGTGCACTGCCACAAGATATATAGGGATGTTTTGCTTCTACCTTCCCGTCAGGGTGACTCTGGTATAACGTATGCTCAACAAAACGTACGGCTCCGTACGCCGTACGCCGTACGTAGTTAGAACTCAGAATCAAGATTCGCCAAATGATATTGAAGTATATTTTTCCCTTATCTACAGCTGAGATTCCAAATCATCAATTGATGAATATTCAAAGAGATGAGATTATAACACAAAATATGAGCAGTCTTGCAGATTCCTTTATGTCTCTCAACTTTACAGCCAAGATAGCTCCAAATTCTACAATTAAACATGTCCTAATGGAAACTTCCAACAATTGCGTTAGATACCAATTAAGGTTATCCTCGAATAATTAAAATGGAAGTTCGTTAATTTGACATCTGACACATCTACCATCTTTCAACTGTTCCTGGTATTATTTCATAAGACTCTTATATTATTAAACCAAGCTTTATATGTTGTGGATATTCCATGGATCTGCAAGTGGTGAGTTTTCGCCTAAGAGATACTGGCTTATGGGATATTCTTAGTCCCAAACTATATCTTACATAATGTCAGCGAGACATCCGACCAATAAGGTACAAAAAACCGCAGTATTTTGTGAATTCCAACTGCCTTCAAATTCTGATAATGTTTAAAGCTTCATATACATTAGGAGTACCTCTTTTAGGCAATTGAGTCTAGCAAATCTTCCATGTTTTCATCTGGTTCTTGGTTCCTTCGACGTATGAATCCGGTGGGTGGAATTCAGTTCGCTTACATAAGTCGACGAAGGTCACTAACCATAAGTCACTACAGGTAGTTAGCGATATGGAACACATCGTCGGAAAGATGGACATCATTTCAAGTAGAAACGTGAAGTACCAAACATCGAACCAGTCGCAGCAGGACTTGACTCATATCTTTTGAATCACGAGCCCATCATGGGCTCGAACCTACAACCATTTAGAGACAAGTCTGAAGATTTGGTCACTCAACTACAGTGACCACGATGCTTCTTTGAGATGATGTCAATGTGAGATAGGAAACTGTGACTTGTCACCATTATGGAGAAGGGCAGCTTTCAAACTTTGCTTTGAAGCGACAGTAAAGAAGTGCTACACCACAGAATTGTAATATTAGCAACAACAACAACAACAATAATAATAATTGGACATAATAACAATTATAATGATAACAACTGGACATAATAATTTATTTTTTTTAACTTTAATGCCATTTATTTGTTTATTTATTTATTTATTTATAATAATAATAATAATAATAATAAAAATATGAGAAATGGATTAAGAAGCTCGGTATACTATGTAACATCACTAAGATGCAAAAAACTGCCTTGTTGGGAACAGCGAGAATACTCAGAAAGCTATGGGAAGTTTGAAAAGAGGAAGAATTCCTCCTTTAACAGACAAGAGTAATGATAATTAAAACAATTTTACAATTCGTGGATATTACCTGAAGCAAAGAGGACAAAAGTTAACGAATCAGATTTCTTTACCAAAAGTGAGTGAAGCCAACTCATTCCTATAGAAGAAGAGATACTTCTTTCTTCTCGAAACTTACAGCTCAGCTTGATTCCCTCAGAAGATTCGGGCTTAAACAAGATCATTGGGACTACTATGATCACATCACTGAGCTTCATATTCATCAGATTTTATAAACAGCATCGTCACTGCAGGCAGTATTATCACGTGACATTAAAAACCACTCTCTCGTTGGACTAGACTGGCAAGTTTTCACTGCAATGAACAAATCTCGGACCAAAATCCAAATTTTAGTAAATAACCTTGTATTGAACGTTAATGGAAAATTCTTGGTAAACCGAGTGTTTGCTTTGTAAACCGCTGCTCTGGTTTCAATTCAAGCACTGAGGAGCTTTAGCAACTTCTAGTCACGACAGACATCGGGTCCGCCCAGTCCATGTGGAGAAAATAGGAGAAAGAAAACTGTGAAGACCATTGGATAATATGTCAAAAAGCGCAGTAACGCCATCAACTGGATTCAATCACTTTGAATACTTCAACATTGGCGAGAAGGATACCGAGATTCCCCTAAAACAATGGCAATCATCATCGATTCAATATGCTGACACACTCACGTTGCAAACGTAAGTCTATGAAATGCTCTTTTGACTTCTTTTGTATCATAAAACTGCCAAAGGACTTCCTTCAGCAATCATTCATGTAAACCATTGGAGCAAGCTGAATAGATACTGTGGAGGATCTATGTATTGTCCTTATCTCCAAGAGAACAGTGAAAGAATGGTTTACTGATCGTACTATCTGGTGTGATTGAGCGCTTTTGAAATGTCACAATGAACGGTCAACATAGTAAATTTAAGCTTTATTGTACAATTTTATTTATAGCTCTTTAAATACATATTCTGAGCTATACAAATATTTTTTTTTAAAACTATAGCCTGTACTAACGTTAGTCTAGTATAAGTGTGCGAGCACTACCTTATTTAAACCAGAAATATTCGGGGGAGCATTGTCCCTTGTGTCCTACTTTAGGTACTTCCCTGTCATGTCCCTCACAAAATACCAAGCGTATGCTTCTTCAAGTATAACAGAATCTTCGAGTGGACGTCGATGACCAGGATCCCGTCGGATTGGTAGGTTCAATACAACTAAGGAGACCCTCGACCAGTATGCTTTCAACCAGAAACCACTAGGTACCACTACCTGGTACCAGTACCACTACTTGGTACCAGTACCACTACTTGGTACCAATACCACTACTTGGTACCAATACCACTACTTGGTACCAATACCACTACTTGGTACCAGTACCACTACTTAGTACCAATACCACTACTTGGTACCAGTACCACTACTTAGTACCAGTACCACTACTTGGTACCAGTACCACTACTTAGTACCAATACCACTACTTGGTACCAGTACCACTACTTGGTACCAGTACCACTACTTAGTACCAGTACCACTACTTGGTACCAGTACCACTACTTAGTACCAGTACCACTACTTGGTACCAGTACCACTACGTACCACTACCTCGCACCAGTGACATCAATTTCCTCTCGCATAAGGTCATTGAGGTCATAAACAACCACTCCAAGTATCAGAACTTGATAGGTCAGGTACTAAGGGTGTCACATCACCAGCAAAATATGATAATCCTCACCAAAATTATTTTGAATTTTAGCTACAAAGCACAGCTATCTAAACATTCAAAGATTTAATGTGCAAAATTTTATAGTCTGAGTCCATTATTTTGCCAGTACTTCCTAATGATACCCTTAATTACCCTTGATCTCGAAATCGAATTATGTAAATATTGCATTTCGTTGGGCAAAGAGTTTTTCTTAAAGTTCAGATATCAAAAAATTGAATTATATATGCTTTAAAATGCTGTAAATGATACTCTTTTCTTCTTGTCTTCAACAAATCCATATAGACCTTGCAAAAGGTTGGCTGCTTTCTACAAAACACTACTAAACGTACCTGTGCATCCCCTACACTCCACCTGCTCAATACAGCCCTCACTTATCAAATTCGTAAGCCTGGTCCTTCACTTATTCGAGCTCCACCCCTCCATTATTTCATACCCGAGAGTAAACATATTTTCACAACAACTTATTACTAAGCGATAGAAGTGAAACTGTGAAAACAATGAAATACTTAGATTCACTATCCATCTTCCTAAATAAGTTATAAGACCAGCGATCCCCAGTAGACTTGCCTTTTCAAAGATACTTCTTTTAATGGATATTTATGATTAATGTATTTCAACGATGACCTACATCCTGTTCATAAAATATTTTTGTCTATCTCAAGAGGATTTCATTTATTCCCACCATGACTCCACTCATATCTCTTGGTACAGACGACGTCTCAAGCTATCAGTTAATTATAAACTTGAACATGCGGCACTTTCGCGAATTGATAACACTGACTCGTTCAAGCATAAATGCTTAATGCTTTTTCGCAGACTTAATTCACCTCCCAGTGTTCACTCAGTAGTCCAACTTCGTTTGAATATGGAAAATATACTTTTACTGTTTTTGTCAGCCAAAAACAGCTTCAGTTGAATGAACCGGCTATTAGCAAGCTATTGGTTTCCCTATGTTCATCTAACAATACTACCCCCGCGTGTTCCTTTGCAAAAAAGCGACTTTAAGACGGTATACTGCTTTGAGGTGTAACACAAGCGACTGAGTATTGAACTTGGAGCCAAAGCTGGTGACTCTTTTGATTTGGTGACAAGGAAAAGAGGAAATCTAAAGTGGGTACACTTAAGATTGATTGCACATGATCAAAACTATGATGAGTTGATTAGTAGTACAGAACTTTAAAATTGCGTTCAAGTTTTAACTTTCATAAACTTTTCCCCCAGACACTGGTCACAGCAATGGTCTGAAATGAAGTAGAACTACTTCAAATAGAATTTATCGAAAACGAGAGGTTTGCAGACGTTGTTATAACACGTGGTTTAGTGACAGTTACTTGGTCACTCGCGGTATTGTAAAACGAGTAAGGGAGAAAGCACAGGGTTTTTGCTGTGATAAATGAACCTTTAAGAGCAGCAAACACGAAACTGAGAAAGCACTCTTGATTATGGCTTTTGTGATTGATGTGATCAGTGCCTGGCAAAAAATGCTCAGAAAAATAAATCTGTTATTTGACGTAACAAATTTTTCTTAGATTCACCCTTGATGATAGTAAGCACTGTCTGTAGCACCTATAAATGAACTATTTTTATCAACAGCCACCAAGTAAGTTCATCATGAATCTAGAATTACGAATCATCAATCTAAAACAATGTTAAATCTTTGAGTGCTACTATTCAATCTGAAAAACTTTTTTCTAACCATCAAAAGTAAGTACGTCTCAGCACCGATAAAGCAAACAGGTTAACTGATCTTTGAAGGCATGCCACTTGCCATTCGTTGTCAACGACAACTCTTATTTTATAATCGTTACGTGTTCGCGACTGCATTAAGTACGTCAAAAAAGTAACATGAAGCTATTTCATGTTTTTAAAGGCATCCTTTGTAAGGATATTCATATTGTATTTCGCCCATGCAAGCATGCATACACTAGCCATGATACCGAGCCTTACAATTTTGTTTTGCTTAGAAAACTTCACGCCGAATAATGGGTACTAAAATTCTGTTTGTAGCCATTTTGGCTTCAAGTTTGTATTACTTGATTGATGCTATGTGCATTACATACACTGATTACCATATACAGCGCTTTGTCACTGCAGATAACCAATTTAAAAAGTAAAAAAGTTTTGAAAGCGTAGTGTATGTATTAGCACGTTTTTTTTCCTAAATTTTTTGAACAAATGTAGAAACCTCGACATAGTTAAAGTTGTTATACAGTTGCAAAATATCGAGTTTCTTTGTACTAGGTCAGAAAGGTATCAAAAATTACACAAAGTTGTCATAAATTCAGATACATTTCTGTCAAAAGTCATGTCTTCAAATATCTGTTTTATTTTTTTACTTTAAATTTGCTTTTCAAAAAGTTGTTTTGATTTTGAATTTGTAAGGGCAACGCTTGCAAAAATTCCTCAAAACAATTTTTCTTCATTTTTCACGGAAAATTTTTCACTCATCATGCGCGGGCTCCATACTTGATCATTCGCACCAAACCACAATTCAAATAGCAAAAATATTTCTATATCCCGTGACATATTGGCACAACATTTAAGCAAAACAGTAGAACTTTAAAACACAACAGACAGCAAAGCCCACAGACGATTGATTCATAATATTTCGTATGTATCAACTTTCTTTTCCCTTTGGGCCGTAACTTTTTACGCTTTGCCCATCATGATCTTGGAAAGATGTTAGCCGATGTGTTTTTCACCAGAAATTATCTCGAAAAGGAGAGAAGGACCTAGCAACATTATCCTCGCGAACATATGTATTTTTTTGGTGTTCAGCTTTTTTACAGTAGCTCCGAACGCCTCGGACTTACTTTGCGGTCCCAATTTTTGACCGCACTGACGCAGTTGAAAACCATGCTCCATACCTTTCAAGTACGCTGGAAGGCACAGCAACAGTAACATCTTGCACCGTACGTACTGCCATTTAAAACATTAGCGTGCAAAAGTTGATAGATTATTGCTAAAAACTCGGATACAAGTAATGTAGCTGATCCGATCATCAAACCATGTTTGTTACGGAAGAAAGATCACCAAGTACTTTCTCTGTTCAGTTACGTCAAAGATTAGGATAAATATTTCCTTAGTCAAAAATATTACCATTCTCAAATCTGCAAAAGATTTGAAAACATCAACAGGGGCCTGACCACAGATGTCTGGAAGTTCTCACCATTACTTCTTGACCTAGTATATCAATCATGTGTTGTTTGAAAGGTAGGTTTCGGCCATCGGTTATTTAGGCGTTTCCAGTTTACCAACAGCAGCCACCAAGCTCTCACCTTTTTTATTCAACAACTAAAATGCTTAAATTATTAATTAAACTTCGGTTTGAATGTTTTTTGACGATAGTGCCTTTTCCCTATGCATGAGAGTAATTTCTCGTGGTTAGTCATTAGTGGGAAGCAGGACTTTCGAGCTTAGAAAGGAGACCGCATTCCAACAGCGAAGAGAAGTCGATGAGAAAAAGTCTGTTGGTACAGATTTCTTGCAGCGCTTTAATAACGATCGGTGTTTTATCACTAGAATAATAATGGGAAACCTAACGGAACGTTTGAATCCTTTCCTAGGCAAGGATTTCTAAAGCAGGGCTTGTAACGGGCGTCAATGAACACTGCCCCTTCTAAACCCCTATTCCTGCGGTATTAAAATCATCAACTTTCCTTGTCTTGTCAAGAGCTAGTTCACCATTATATTGAACGTGGCGTGGCGGTTTACGCAAATTTAGAAATTCGACTGGTTGAATGGGCATTTTAACCGTAAAATGGACCACATGTGCTGCATAGGTTTGGCTTTTACACGTGGCCTGCCTTGGAACAGCGATACAAAACCCAGACCCAACTAACGGCACTTAAGCAATGACGTATTCAAATACTGCGGTTAACTTGCGCTCTTCTTTTGGTCAACAACACGTGGCTTGCTAAAAAAGAATCACTGATAGCACAAAGTCAACCTCAGATACAGATAAATACCATCATTCTTAATCACTGTATTTTATTTACATGTGTTGATGTATGCTGCTGTCTATTACCTAGATAAAGTCTGTAAAACCAAATCCATCCTCGTAATTTATTTCGACGGATTGATTTTTGTTTCGAACATGTTTACCAGAAATGGTACCACGTATATATAACATTAAACATACGCAATTTAACTTGCCTGTGTAGATTGTGATGAAACAAAACTTCAGTTATCAAATAAAAGTTACTTGCCTGGTGCCCCATTTCTCTTCAGATGTTATCTTGCACACTACTGTGGGTATAGCACTCAAGGGCACTGGGAGCTACGTTATCTGACAATTTCCATTGACAAAGTTGTAAATAGTCATCACAACTACTCTAAAGGATACCAAATGAGCTAATAGTAAAAAACAGCGGATTTTTACCTTACGACAAGATCTGTTGCTTGCCTATTACACAAGAGTCGCGCGCTAAGCCAGTCTGTAGTGACAACAACGTGGTTAAGGACTACACATTTATGATGTCGACAAAAGACGCAGGTGCAGTCGTCAGTCAATGGCTTGGATAAAAACATCGAATGGTAAGGATGGGCAATGCCAAGCAGTATTTTTTAGGGTGCATCGGAAATTCTTCCTCAAAAGTGTTTGAATATTTTTGATTGCTGATGACCATATCTCCAAAAATCATATCCAACCATTTAGATGTTTCAGGGATTTTATCAGAATCGTTAAATTTAATTTTATTTATAATACTTGAACGGGGGGGGGGGGGGACATGGTTGAAGCAAGGAGCTGAAAGCGACAGCTTTTCCCAACGTCATAAATGTAAGTTCCGCAGCCACAAGAAATTTTTCAAGACAGCAGAAATCTAAAATTCAAATGTTTTCCTGTGTAAAGTACAACGTCATTACAAGAATTTATTCTACTTGCAGGACTGCGGTTTTGGCAAACGGACGTCATAGATTTACTGACGTCATGTTGACTTTCGGCGATCATCCTTAGCTAGAAATGAAAAGTTAGATTCGGAAGGTGCGGATTACAATATTACTGTATGCACATTCCTTTTTATCAGCTGTCCTCAATGCTCAGCTAGACGCTAACTTTTGCAAAATAATCAATGGTCTTTATGGAAAAATAGTGGACGACAGCAGTAATACCTGATAAGAAACAACCGTCATCCTGGGGAAGGTGTTTCGACACCGTGTTCATATGCATATACGACGATCATAAACAAATAAACACACGTTATATGCGGATTTACACATTATCAAAAGGAACGCATTTCTGTCAAAATGTCCAAATTGGGTTTTTATTTTAAATTGTCTTTTCTTAGTTTTATATAGCAAAGAAACACCTTAAGTGACACGAAAGGGTACTTTCGTATTTCTCACACTTTCAGTGCTTTGAGGCCTAATAATTGTAATATCAGGAACCCCCTCTCCTTCAGCAATATGTAATTATCATCGGAATATTCTATGGCCAAGTTAATTTTAAAGAAACATGGGGTACGTGAGGCAAAATTGCGCGCACAGAAAATCCATCAGTAACTCCACAATCATTTGAAACAAAGGAGCCACACTGCCGTTGGTGTCGTTATCACGTAAACCATTTGCGATAAAAATACACTTCACGAAAAATATTGCAGACAAAACAAATTTATTTCTGCTGCTCGAAATAACATTCCTTTTACTTTGTCACAGCAGAAATGCAAACACCAAACCAAAACCACACACTAAAAATGGCGGATATACAGCTTACTTCAAAACTCCTCTTGTGTAAAACGTACAAAAATATGAATCTTGTATAGAATTGAAGATTGCGAGACTTGTATATGAGAAGAGTGGATTGATGCTTTAAATACACAAGGCTCGGCTACACAGCAACTAAATGAATTAAGATACTGCGTCCGATCGACAGAAACATGTATAAAAGTTATAACAAAAACTAGCCTCTCTTTAAATTCATTGTCTCGTTTCCGCTCAACCATTGTGATAATGTAGCTATCTTGTATCGAGGCTTACTAATATACTATGTACGTGCATTTCAAAATTCTTTCTAGGTGTAGCACGTCTGCAACGATTCACTCTATTAAAAAATATGCATTTGCTGTTCACAAAATGTACAAAGGCAAATATCAACAACATCTGACGTCATTACTATCCATTTCTGATGTACGTTTCCTGGGTTCCTCTTAATGGTGCTGTAAAGCGGTGTATGTGATTTCCAAGTGACCAGCAGATGTAAAAAGTCAATCAAGACCTAGTTCAAGATTTCCGTTTTAAGATTCGTCTCTGTTTTTAAGTATTTTCAAGACGAATCTATCGAATTGTACACGAGTAACTAGTTCTAAGCTTTTGTCTCTTCCTCACTATCGTCCTTAATTTTCATTGCTAATATTCCGCGGCGTTGAAATGGCGTAGCAGATGATGAATGAGTATGTATATGGGGGTCCTCTTCCTCGTGCATCAAGGGGCTTGCTTCAATTCCGGTTTTCGTCTTATCCGAACGGAATAATATATAGTAAAGCTTTGGGAAAAAGTAAGCGCTGAGGAACGTAAAACCAAACAGAATCACCATTACGCCCGCACCTTCTACCATGTGCTTTCCTGCAACTGCAAACAAGACGGTAATATAGAGCAGTGCCACTAGGTAATACACGCAAGTAGTTAAACAAACCCACTTCAATTCTCCAAAGTTGTCTTCCATATTCGTAGCCGAGCACGACAAAAAGTTTATTACAATGCTTAAAAGGACGTTATATGCAAATCCTGCCCAAAAGATGTAGTTTCGATGCGAGTCACACTCGAGGTACTTGACATCCCAATGCTCTGTATCAATAACATTTACTTTTGATGGCATTAACACTAATCCGGCAGCCAAGATGGCACCCTGTAGGGCGAGGATGATCAGTATTAGCACTACCTTTGGACGCGAAGTGAGAATGCCTCGTTTCACCTCCCCATCCTCATCTAAGAAGAAGCTAGTAAACGCTGCAGTCTTAGTAACCAGGACGGCCAAGGGTATTGTCAATGAAAAGTTGAATATAACTACATAGGCAGAACAAATGGTGGTCGATGGTCTGACAAATAGTGGCACTGGGGTCACAAAGGTAAGACCTACGCCAAGCAACATAAAGAACATCAATTTGAAGCCAGATGACTTCACAACATCGGACTCACTATTCTGGCTGAAAATTCCTAGCGTGAATAAAGTAACACAAAGTCCTGCTGTGATGAAAAAGATCATGCATTCTCCCGACGGCTCATACCAATGAAAGTAAACAGCTTCATATTTGAAACATTTAGATTGCGATGGATTGGGCGTGTAGCCGCTTCGGCATTTGATACAAGAAGCGGCATTTGTTCTGTTACTGATTGTTTTGTTAGGGCAACGTTCACATGTCCAGCAGCATGCTGAAATTGGTGATAATTTTACAGTTCCTCTCGCACAATCCTCACTACATCGAGACCGTGGAATTGTAATAGCACTGTTTTTCCACCGTAATATATTCGAGTTAAGTTGTAGCGGAGGTGTGTCCTGCAGTCTCCATGTACCAGCTCTAATAAATTCTAAGGCTTGACTGGTGTTTCCTTGCACATTGTACAAAACAAAAGAGTTTGAGCGAGCAACTCCTTCTTGATTAAATGCTACATTATTTCCAGTGAAGGACGATTTGAATTCGGCGTCTCGCACGTAGTCATAAAGTCCTTCTTTGACCTTCCCAACCGCCATACGTGCTTGCACGCCGTACGCTGTTGCATAAACTGCATCGATAGCGACTGCAGCAGACTGGCTCTCGATTCTCATAGCCATGATAAGCTTGTCCCTTGCATCCTTACATTTAGCCTTTTTACGCTCGGCCTCCTTATCAGAGAGACATGCTTTAGGTCCCCCCTCGGCTAAAAATGCTTCCTGAAGCCACTTTGAGTCTTTAAATGGCTCCTTCAGTTTCTCCATATGCTGGTGATAGCCCTGAGCATGTATGTTAGCATCTCCTATAAAAATCATACCCTCGACAATAGCGGCATACGGTTTCAGAATATCTCGCTCATCAAGCTTCCAAGAATATGTGCTAAGAAATACTAAGTGGGTGAGGTTGTGTGCTTTAACCTCCTTTAATACTAGCAGAGCTTTGTCTAAGTCACAATGCAATACAACTACAGATATCAACTTGTTTCCTGCAATCTCTTCAACGACCTGTTTTGCTGATTTCGCATCAGTTATAGTAAGATCCTTCGAATGACAGATTTTCGATTCCTTAAGCTCAGCCTTCAATAACGCTTTCCCATCCTCTCCACGCTTATCGTCTGTCGAAACAATGTAGACATACTGAAATTTAAGTTTCGCGATTAAATCTGCAACAACACGCATTTTAGTAACATCGTTGGGATACGCCGATAAGAGTAGCTTTAAATCCTCACTGTTGATGTTCTTCCCCCTATTCAATTTTAAATTGTCACTAGAATAACTGATTTGTGGTATTTTCTCAAACGACAATAGCTTCAAAACCGGCAAATAGTCCTTTCTGAAGGCACTGACGACGATCGAAATTGCTTCCTTGCTGGAATTCGAAGAGCTGGACGAAGCCGATCTCTTGTTGGTGTTAAATACGTAGGCAATGTCTTTACCTTTACTAACTGTTCCACAACTGTCATTTATATGATACCCAAGGGTTTTCTTGGAAGCACCTTTGCCCAAAATATTAGTGTTCTTGTTAATTTGATTCACGGCCAGTCGAATAGCTTCAGCAACTGCCAATCCCTGGTAGTTGATTGGTCCACATTTCTGGCCATCGGGAGCAGGGCGATGTACAGACAGAATTGCTCCTACAGTAATATCTCCAGTCTGTAGGATGGCAGACGACAGCTGCATACCACATATACCCAGAAACAGAAAAATAATTGACAAATCCATATCAGTTATTTTCCGAAGTGTCAACAACAGGCAGGTAGCTCCAAATGTCGATACTTAATGTAAGATCTCTCTCCGATTCTATATTACCACTATGATCGCGATGGCAAGGCAACCTGAAACAAAAAGGTCGGAAATTGAACCTATGAAGTCATAGTCCGATAACAAAACGATCAAACAGCTGTTTTACGGTCTCCTGACACTATCGCTGTGCTTCCTTACTAAATCTTGGACGGCAGTGTTCATTTTAAAACCCCCATAACAAATGTTTACGTGCTCCAAATTTAAGACGAACACGGCACCAATCTCTTTAAAACCTTTCTCTATGTAAGCAGTCGTAGTTGAAGTGATTTCGTTGGGAGATTCGAGTTCTAAGTATCAACAGCTGTGATGATCAGGAAAATTACGAGCTCACTCTCCTGGTCCAACTACGAGTCTCTCATTCAACAAGGATAACAATAGATCAACTTTCTCCCTTGCTGTTCTCAGTTTCTTTAAGCTTCGATCGATCTATTCATGCATAGACGTTCCATGGGGGTCTCAACGGATCAAACCAGAATTTAACCGTGCAAGACAATAAACAACTGAGCGCTATTGACGTTAAATCATTCATGAGACGAGGACGTGTTTGGCAGCGGGAAATTTCTGCTTCTACCCTTGCTTCACTTTACTGACTGGTTCAAACAAGGAACGCGAGTATGTCATTTAAATTAGCAATAACCAAATTGAATTCTCCATTAGCTTATTTCAAAGTACATTTTTTGTCCGAGACCGTGACCCCCCGTCCATAGAGTAAAACAGATAATCTATTCTGAAGAAGGCAGATTGGTCAAAAAATAATGGCAGTGTATCCTTGCATAAGTCCTAATTATGCTTGAAGCTTAAGACGGCCTTGGTGAATGTTAATCTTCACAGTGTTTCTAGCTTCATTCCAAGTCAAATTAATACACCTTAATACTTGAGGGACATATCTTAAATATCACTAGTAGCTGAGAATGGCCGTATATACGATAATAGCTGTATTTTCAAACGCTTATCAGGGTCAATATTAGTTTCTTTCTTAGTAAATAACATATTAAAGTTGACAAAAGTATTTAGTTACACTCTCTGTTTAGATTCAAAAAATTTAGCTCAAGCGAAAACAAATTAAAGGCTTGAATAGACATGTACATAAGAAGGGAAGCATCTCTCCGTTAAGGAGTGTGTTGTTTAAGAAACACGCCATCTTATCTTACTCACAAGCTGTTATTTACTGTCCAAAAATATCAGCAACCTTTATGCATGCGTAACATGTTTATATGAATATCATTACGGCATGTGTGAGTGGCGGGTTATTGTTTCGTCCTAAGTCTATCCTGTAGATCAAAATACGCGCATAAAACCAAGTTACAATACTTGTTTCACACAATAATTCTGAACTAAGTACGTAAACTGCAAAAGTTGGTCTTAGTTTTCGAATCTTTTATAAAAAAGTAACACCCAGTACGTTTTAATTCTACTATCGGCTTACTGAAGTACCTATACTATTTTTAAAACTGTATCACTAATCTTAAAAACGTTTATCAAGCGTACAAAGGTTTCTAAAAACATGATGTTTCAGAGAATGCATTTCCAAATGTTTTCTATACAAACGAGCCAAGTTCTAACTGAGCCACTGGCGTCGCTGACTTAGTGGTTTGACCATATTGTTCCTTTAATCAAAATGTAAACAGGTCTTTTGTGTACCATGAATTTCTTATTTTGCAAATAAAAGACAGGTTGAAAGGGGGTGCATAAGGGTTTTATGAGCTGAAGAGAGAGACGTTTCTTCTCTTCTCTTTATTTTCGATGATAATGTCAACATAATCACCAGAGGCACTGTTATCAGCAGAGTTGTCCTTCGTTAAACAAATACCTCGTCTATCGGACCCAATACAAGTCTACATCTACTTAAATGACTTAAGTTTTCTTCTTCTTTGAACAAAACTTTTTAGTACCGGGGAATTATCTCTTTTCCGCTATACCTTTTGTCAGTCATACGGAGGATCCATTATGTCCTTTCTCCGACATATCTTCAGTCCGATACATCTTCGATCCGATATACTTTCATTTGACATATTTGTGTGACTTGATACATCTTTACATCGACACATTTTTGTTCTATGTATCTGTAGGTCAAGATTTCATTGGTCTGACACCCTTCAGCATGATTTTCCCTCGGCCAGTTTCCCTGTGGTCAGCTATACACCATCAATTCGTAGACCTTTGGTCCGGTATACCTTTGGTTTCAATCAATCTGCTCCGATGTACCGTTGAACCGACATGTTCTTGGCTTTATATATCTTTAGATCGACACCTCTCTGTTTAAAAAAACATATAATCCAATACTCCTATCGTCTAATATGCCGTCTGTTGAACATGTCTTCCGTCATATGTACTTTTGGTTCGGTACACCATTTACTTTTACATTTCTTTGGTCCGACAAACCTTGATCTTACATACAATTGATCCAATGAAAGACATAACTTTGGTTAAACATTTCTTGAGGTCGGCGCCTCCTTGCTCGGATAAACATTCCAACCAATACCTCTACCGTCTGATATGCCTTCACTTTTACATGTCGTTTGTCATATGTCCTTCTTGTTTGTACACCATTTTTCTATAGATATTTGGCCCGATATACCTTTTGTTTTACAAACCTTTGATCCGATGCCACGCGTAACTTTGGTCACACTTTTTGTTACATCGACACCTCCTTGCTTCGATAAACATTCCAACCAATACCTCTACCGTCTGATATGCCTTCACTTTTACATGTCTTCCGTCATATGTCCTTCTTGTTTGTACACCATTTTTCTATATTTGGCTCGATATACCTTTCGTCTTACAAACCTTTGATCCAATGCCACGCGTACTTTTGGTTACACTTTTTGTTTCATCGTCCCTCCTAGCTCGGATAAACATTGCATCCAATACCTCTACCGTCTGATATGCCTTCAGTTTTACATGTCTTTTTTGATATGTATTTTTGGTTTGGTACACCATTAGTTCGACAGACGCTTAGTCTGATATAACATTGGCCTAATAAACCTTCGGCCCTATATACCTCTGGACCAAGACACCTTCGGCTCTATATACCTCTGGACCAAGACACCTTCAGCCCTATATACCTATGGCCCAAGACACCTTCGGCCCTATATACCTCTGGCCCAAGACACCTTCGGCTCTATATACCTCTGGCCCTAAATACCTTCGTCGCCATATTCCTTTGGCCCAACATACCTTTCGATGGATGTATTTCCAGGAACAAAGAATTCCGTTGGTGGTTTCTCTTCGCACCCTCATGGCTTTGATCACCTGTGACCAACTCTCTTCATGTCTTTATTTGCTTTCCCTTTTGTGGTATTCCATCATCATCCAGATTATCTACGCAGAACTACCCAACAGTTTACGTCTTAGTGGAAGTCAAATTCAAACTTTTAATCAAGGGGGTAGTAGGGTAACAGTAAGATACATCAATATTGGATATTCATCTCCATCTTTAGACATTAAAATTTAGTCTATCCCATAATTGCTTATGGTTTTAGGTTTCACATTGTTTCCACAGTTTTTTTGTTACAAGAACAATAGGGAAAATGTCTTTAGTTTCAAGGATCTTAATTATGGGTTACATGGCCCCAGTTCACAACTTACCTCCCCTGCATTCTGCCTAACTTATTAGTATTGTTCTACGACATTCAAGCTTTATGTAACAATCATTGTTGTCCCCTCCCTCTCCATAAGAGGCCTCGCAACAATTTTGAACATGCTCCTCCCTACCTAGGATTGGCGTGGTATTCGTACGATCTCTTCATCAAACAAAATTAGACCATCCACAGAGAACCATAGCATAATTCAATTTTCAAAATGTCAAGATGATCCTGGGTATATTGAAATTCATTATTATTATTTCATTATATCATCAAGGTGTCCTTGATAATGAAGTTTCCATACGGTACTAAAACGCTGGATACAGCAGAAAAATACTGGTCATGATGACCCGTATCCATCAATAACAATTTCAATTTGAATTAAGACGCTGTAGCTTTGTTTGTAGCACTGTTATACTACTCAGGACTAGCTGAGGGAAGTCATTCAGCTGTTAACGTCCGTTCTTCGTATGACTACAAGCTGGTAAACAACTGTGACAATTATTACCGTTATACTATCCTTCACATTCTCTTTCATATTCCTCAATTCCACTTTGCCCTTGAATTTTGACTGCCACTTTTACTGTAACTTTCTTAATCTTAGGATCTGACTTCACTCGAGTACCTTAAAGCTCAACGGTCTTCAACGTGCTTACGTCAATTGTGTCGTTAGAACTACATGTACCAAAATGGCCACCCTGCTATCCAAACACGCATTTTCTTAATTAACTTTGTGAATTGAGTTCAGTTGCATAAACTGATCCTTGCTATCAGAACTGATAATGATAACAAAATTGTATTACATTATTATGTGAATTTGGAATTATTGCTCAGTAACTAAGCTGAACAAAATTCAGATCTCTATAAAAATCGCTACTTACTCCTCCTGTAGCAAGTAAAAGCCTTTATGCTTCCTAAATTGTATCGTATAACAGATATTTAGAATATCAATTAAACAGTTCAATGACGTCTGTAGAAGTTAGGTCATATATGCAATAAAAGCTGATTTTTTGAATCCGTTAAGCAATTTGCATATGAAATTCCAGCTTTGGCGACTGTTCAGAAAGTTGCTTAGATTTTTGCAAAGCTTTTATCAGAATTCAGACTGTGATTGGTTGGCCAATAACACTGATCTCTAAAAAAGACTGGATCCAGCAATGGCATTGTTTCCAACAGCGAAAAAGTGTAGTCGCGACTACTGATCCCCATTAGTTAAAATAGCGCGGGAGGGTCCGCCATGTTACCTGACATTGTTTATAAGCTTTGCTTGATGGGGACTGAAATGACACCAAACGACTGACCTCACCTTCAGACGGAAAATGTTCGATCCAGTGTTTTTTAGAGATCAGTGGCCAATAACAATTCATATATGGTGAAAGTATTTGGCACAGAGTGGCTAATCTGCAGCATTGACCTGATGTGCCTTTGGATGTCCACGGTTGATATAGTAGGAGCCTACTGGGCGACTGAAAGAAGCCAGTAACTAACTCTCAATCCTACCGTTTCTGCGCTACGGTGGGGGTGGATACTAGTAGCCTCGTACCGCTAGATCTTTTTGGGTGCATAAAAAAAACCTCCAATTATTATTCTGATGCTTTCATATATCGAGGAGTAATTGGGGGAAAATAATCGAAACTTCAAAATAGGGTTACAACACGGTCAAATCCTGCATTATACTTGCACTTTCTCGTAAATCTATTTTATAAAAGTACATTAAAAATGACGATATAACAACAGCATTACTGTTCAGCACCAAATAATAGGGAAGATGGAAGAGCAGAAATAAAACAGAAATCACTAAGTAGGGGGTGCCATGCAACTTTCTGGGATATGATATTGTCCAAACAATTTCACGATAATTTTCAAATAGTTATATGCTCTAACTGTAAATGTACATTGTCACCAAAGTTATCTGCCTGACATAATTGCTTTACATCAAAGCTAGCAAAAGTGTAAAATGGGTAAAAACTACCAAAATGTAGACGCATGTAAGTTTAATGTTCCGAAAGTATGTAAAGTTGTGAATCTACTTGCACAATTTCTTTTTACAAAAGAAAACAAACTTGCTTGTAGGTTTACTCACTAAAGACGCCAGGTTCCTAGTGTCATCCACTGTGACCTCACAGTTTCCTGAACTATACAGTAACAACAAACAAATCACAGTTAACTTTGAAAAATTAACTGACGGAACACAGTGTGTTGTCGTGCACGTTGCCTGTTACCTATCGTTTAATAACTCACACGCAATTTGCATTGCAAGAAACTTTGATGAATCAATCGCATTCCATGATTATGTGCTACACAAGGTGTCTAAGGCATTGACAATATATCGGATGAGAAGAAAAGCTTCTGTGCTTCCATAAATTCAAATAAAGAAAACTTACTGACAAGGAGGGCCTGAATTTTTAGTGACAACGGAGTCGCAATTTGAACGAGTTCTTAGTAATCAAGCCCGTAATATCACAAAATAGCGTTAGTTCGGCAGAAGTTGATGATATCGACGGAACTATGCCCATGGTCTAGCAGTGGATCATGGGGATGTATCAAGATCTCTATCATTTTGCTATAATATCCAAATACTTCACTCTAGAGTCATTACAAGGCCCCGCAAGGAGAATGTAATGAACAAGAGCTGAACCCAGAACTCTAAATACAGAATATGACATAAGCCCAATAACAACAGTGCCGTAACCACTGGGGGGGCCCAATAATTTTCAAGGTGATTGAAAGAATGTTCACAGAGTTTACTGTTTTGTCTTCTTTATCTTCCTAGCTTGATT